>JAQQRF010001098.1:0-16845 GCA_030523145.1 Trissolcus brochymenae
TGAATTGTTCTTTGATTGCCAACCCTATACTCTGAATTACTAGTGTTAGTCTACATATCTTAAAAATGTAACATTTGTTACTTCTCAGGACGTAACAATACACTGCCGTGTCTTCGGAAATTTAATAAAAAAAAAAAATAATAATCAAATGCGATCAAAATACAATGAAGTTTAAAATTATAATTTACTCTAATTCAGTTGCAAGTAATTTTATTCTAATTTTAAACACCCTGCGGTATTTTTAAATCATATTTGCTATATTTTTCAAGCATATTTATTTTTAGAGCTTTACTCCAAAATTACAATATACATACTACAATTTTTAGGTGAAACTTTAATTTTCAAATTCAACTTCATTTTTTTAGCATATTTGCTATAAAAGTCAACTTTTCTTTTTTACAGTGTGGAACATGAATTATATTCTATCTTTTTAGTTCCAGTTCACAATTTCGTGATTTATAGGGTTCTAGAAACCTTTGGAAGTTCTGTCACTCGATTGGTTATCGACAAGTACTTTGAGAATTTAGCCTGAAAAGTTACCGTTTGGAAATCTACGATAGGTTTAAGATATATTCTATAAATTGAATTTTAAGAACAGGTTACAGATTCATAAAAAATATTCGAAGGATACTCCTGTGCTTTTCAACCACTGAATTACCTGTAACAGGACACTCCTCAATATGTTTGTTTGTTGTTGGATGGAATTCGAATTTGATAAACATTTTGCTGGACATCGAAGTTGTTGTTGAACAATGTATCGTTCATGTACAAACTGCATAGCTCAAATGCTTGTTCATTCTCCAACAACGCAGCTAATAATTGTAGCCACCAAACTTTGTTACAATAAAGTTTTTACTATTAACTCACTTGTTTACCTTTTTTTCAACTAAATAACTCGAATACCAATAATCCGATGACTCTGGAATTGATTGAAATTCCAACACTTCTGCGCCAAGATTAGAATTTTCAAATAAGCGTCGAAGTATTTGAACTTCGAAGAGTCACTCACATCAGGTAACCTGCATATATAATTCTCATAACTTGATTTAAACTCAAATTCAAATATCCTAAACAGCAGATGAGATTTCCTGGACTAATGTGCACACATTTATTATCAAATATTCGCCTTGCATTGCGTATGCATATTAAATCATTTGTAACAAAATAATTTCATTTCCATCATTAAAAATAAAATATACATACACACTAAAAATATTTCTTTTTGCGTGGGTAAATTTATTTTGTATGGTGGCCAATATGTTTTCAAATATGACTACATATTTGTGACATACGTTTATGTAAATGTTTAGTTCGTCGCGAAATAATCTTTATTACTGATTTGTAGTTGTTTATACATGATAGCGAATCAGTTAGGGAAGCTAAGGTGTGGAAGGAGTAAAATTTGCATTGCACAGCGCTGCTACCTTTGTAAATCAATTCCGGCGAAAGTAACTTTCGTATCAGCTAAGCGCAGCAACTTGAACGCTAAATCTTGTGGAAACTAGTGTGAACGTCTTTCCTTGTTGAGCTTTTCGTCCTACAGATAAAGTTAGTCACTTTGAGATCGTCCTAACTCTACGCTCAAACATAAGGTGTTGCTCGAAGTTATTCGTTAAACGGATGGCCCTCATCGTTTTCGAGATCTGCGCTCGAAACAATCGTTGCACACGCAATACTTGGTAACTGCTGAATTATATTTTGCTCAGTATAATACACCTTGTACTCTTGTTGCAGACCATGAAGAACAAAAGGGTAATTCAATGTAAGCACTGGCTAAATGATATTAAATTATAACCAAGAAATTGTTTTGCTTGGTTTCTTATAAATGATGGTCGACAATACGTTTGTAAATAGATACTGAGATGGCATTATGTATTTATGAATCGCAGTCCCACTTCATTAACCTAACTACAGAATGATACATCTATTATTTGTAGCAGGTTGAGTGAACTGAGTTGAATTCCAGTACCAAACTAAAACTTTAATTTTAGAAGACAAATATTTCTCTACAAATCTTTAATCTCTAAAAGTTAAAAAAATTGTCATTTAATAATTAAAAACTATTCAAAAACGTTTTCATCATTTTCGTATTGCGAATAAATTTTATAAGAATTTGAACACAAGTTTCGATATCTCTTTTTAAGCGCGAATAAATATATCGTTAAAGTTTTATTAGAATCATTTTATTAGGATATGCGAGCATCAATTACATAAATCAAATGATTATCCCTCGCTTACAGAGTGAAGTACACGACGTATCAAATTTCGCTGTTTAGTCAGGTATATCGTGGTATCACGGAAATTCTACATAATGTTCTGTCTACGTGCACCTTCACAAGCAAACTACTGTCAGCAATTCGACTTCAATTCGACTGCAAACGCATCGGTCCGAAAACACGAGAGAATGGCAATCAATGCCGAAAGTCAAGTACAGCATTTGTTGAGCTGTTGGCAATTAGCGGTGTCACTTTCATTAGCAACATACATATGTCGTTGAGTCGATTCGAAAAAAGGTTTTCGTATGAGAGGAAATACGATCATTTAAATTAGCTTTGTCAACGATTCAAAGTAAATCGCACGGAAAAGTTTTTGTTCAATTTAATTTTACTGTTGCGTGATTGCTTTCTTTTTAAGAAATTGTTTTCAAAGTTGATTTGAGTATCAAATCATTTATAACTGAAAACGAAATTATTCCCCTGAGCAAAACATTTCAAACCTTTTTGACATTCACTTAAATAATTTGTGCAATCATATAATTAACGTTTAATTCTTTGTTTCCGATAATCCAAACCTTATTTTCACTTAAATCAAAGTGTATATGATGAACAATTATTGTTGATTCTGATTGTGCACAAAAACAATTAACAATCATCTAGTTTGAAAAGTCATTCATTAAGTTGTAATGACTTTACATGTAATGGAATATATCCATTCCAGTTGAATCAAGCTTGAAATGAAAAAAAAGTCTCGATAAAGTCATCCTAAACGAACAAAACATTTATTTTGTTCATGAAACAAATTTTTTTATATACTGTACAAAACTACTGGGCAATTAATAAAATAATAAATTAGCTGTATTCAATCAATACTCTTCGGTTTATTTGTGGTTAAAAATGTTTTGAAACAATAAAATGGATAAAACATTTATTTTAATATGTACGTTTTTATAAACTAAACTAAGTTATAAATAGTTATAAGCTATTTCACAAAATAAAAAATTGTTAAATCGAATCAATGATTAAAATGCGCATAGTTCTTGATTTTTTTCATGAATAAAACCATAATAAATAAATAATTATACATAAAGTTAATAAAAATTACAGCCTTCTTCAGGTTTCAATTTACCGATCTGTCGACTGAGCTAAGTCGTAAAAGGTTTCTCGACGGTGTGCCACAAAATTTCACATCACCGATACCGGTAAGTGTGCCATCAATCGTACATCAAAATGAATATGTGAACGCTGTATTCCATTTAAAAAGCTTTGAATAGCTTTTTAAGAATTACTGGTATTGTTATATTATGTTACGCACAAAAATACTTCATATTTAATATTTACAATTTATTGCATTTTTTTCATTTCTCATTTTTAAGTCGGTTATGACAGCATGTTGTTACGTTTTGCTTTTATTTTGTTTCGAAAAACCAAAAGTTGGCTTTTTACATCTGTTTTGTTTAACTTTAGAGATGTAAATATCTCTTGTGGTCCTATCGACCACAAAAATTGGAATGACTGTGCATTAGGCTTTCTTTTGAAATCAGTAAAGAAATAATCTTAATAAAACGACAACCAATATTCTCAGTATAGTCCATATATGAAAAATACTCAAACATATATAGACTATGTACGAACAATATATAAACATTCTATAATCCTTTTTACAAGAATACGTGCAAGAGAAGTTTCACATAAAATTCAACGACGTCGTACCTTATTTCTGTTTTAAAGCAAGTGGTTTTCTTCAATTTTTTCGGAATCGTCCCGGATCAAAAGCTTCTATAAAAATTCAATTGTTTTATCATCATTTTAATTTCTAAGCCAATTTCAATATTCGTTATAATAATTTGAAAGAAGGACAAATAAAATACACAAAGGCAAAATTTTGCCTTCAATTGCGTACGAAGGAAAACTCCACTCTCAGTGCATTGTCTTAAAGCCAGATTTTCAAACAAAGTAATTTTAACTTTACGTTCGTGTCTACGAAATGACTTGGGGTATTCTCTTTACGGAGTTACACAAACTTGCAATTAGACGAACGAAATTGCAACTGAAAGCTCGATCGTACATAGCCAACCGCCAAACAAATAAGTCACACTAAGAGCCCAACTAAAAACAAATAAATTGTCGCAAATATAGCCAAAATGACTTGGTTTGAACGGGTCTCCTCTAAATCCTAGCCACTCATCGAAACTTCGAAAGCACGAAGGTTAGCCTAGAATGTCCAGCGGTGTGAAAACTTAGTCGAGTGCACTTCACCAACGACGTTTCTATCCAGCGACGTATAAAGCAAACAACAAATTCTCTTTTCTGTATAGCTCGTTCGTCTCCCTCAGCAGCCTGCTGCCGAAATGAGATTACGTGGTTGCGAAGGTTTCACCAACCCGGATATAACTTTTATATTTTGAATAAGAATAAATTTAGATTCTGGCGCACCTTCGAGGATGCTCACGATTCGAGTAACAGACTGAAAGGCAGACTAGCGTAAAAAAATAAATAAGGTTGTGGCGCGTAAGAAACTTATGCCACTTTTGAAGTGAAGTCCGCACTGCAAAATAAAGCACATATCGTGCACGGCTTTTAGCCAACTCGTGTTTCCCAATTTTATGGCAAGAAACTATCTAGGACGTTTAATTTTACGACTTGCACGAGCATTGCATTCAATATATTATTATTATAGTTTTGTTGATAGTCATTTGGATTATAAATAGGGCAAATTTGTTAAGAAAAAATAGCTGTTCATGCACGGCGTTGATTCTAGATTTAAGCAACTATGATAAGCAAAGACGGATATCTGAATATGAAATATTTTTTTAATAATTCTTTCGTAACAAACTCGTTACAAGACTTAGTTTATTTGATATAGTTCCATTTTATTAAGTTGGAAATTTAAATATTGAAAATTATTTACAATTGGAATTCTTGATTTGAAAACTGTTGTTCGATCAAAATTAGAATAAAAATAAAAAGTAAAAGGAATAAGAAAAGAACAAGAGATTTTCCCCGTTCTCAATTTCCTAGATTTTTAACCTTAGACGGTCACACTGCGATCATGCACTAATGACTTCAACGTATTTTAAATTGTTGAATTTTCCTTAGCGACAAGATTCAAACCAAATTTTAAGGGTAACAAACTTGTAAAAGTGGATGTGGAGCTAAAGCAGTGTTACTAGTGTATAATTAGAGTGCACGAGCTGTAAATTTTAAAACTTTTTTATAAAAAAGTATTACAAATTTATAAAAGCAGCACTGTAACAGTCTGGACTGTAAACGCAACAAAGTCCTATTCGTTAGTGTAACATTCTAGACTGTTCTAATAACAAATCGAATTGTTAAATTAATAGACTAGACTGTTGGATCACACGGAACAATCTTCAGCTGTACTCTTTTACAGACTAGAACTGCAAGAACAACAATTCAGATAGCTCGAGCAACATTCCGATTTTCTTAGCACGATTGTACTATATAATATAACTTGTCTATTTCTTAAAATTAATAGAATATATTGGACTATTCGTTTCATGTTGCCAACTTTAATTTACGAAAGTTATTCAAATTTCAAACGTTTATTTTCCAACTAGAGAAATACGTCCGTCTAATGTACATCACAGCCAGTTTTTAATTTGAAAACATGTTTGAAGTGAAATTACATGGATGGAATTAGAGCAGACTATGAAACAATAGACGAAGTCGTGTCTACGAGATACATTTCATTAAAAATAATTTAACTATGAACCCGTGGAGTATGTGAGAAATAAAATGATAAATGATAGAAATATAAGATATTGTACTGAGCTGCTACCATGTGATTATAATTTAATATTTTACAATCAAGAAAAATCTAACTGCTTAAACTATGTGTAAACAAAATCAAAAGCACGCGAGTTCCTATCTCGTTTGTCGTAGCTAATTACAGGGCTTTATCGGAAAATTATAAATAAATAAAATAAAACTGATAATGACAAAGTAAAATACTAAACAAAATCGAAGAAGTTATTTTGTTCTGATAGTGGCTCTCCGATGAGTGACCAAATTATTCAAACCATAGACACTAACGCTAACAAACTTAATATCTAAAAATGACCATTGCAATAAAATTGTCTAAAATATTAAATTCAGATACAGCAGAAATAGATCAAGCCTCGACGTCGTAAGAAACTACCTTATACTAACTTTATAATTAATTTAATGAAATAATGCAAAACTAAGATCACGTAACTATAAATTAAAATGCACGCCATAAATTCGTTAGGAAGGTCCAAAAGAAGAGATAAGGAGAAACAGCCCTCTACCGGTTATATAGGCCGCCTCCCACCCTGGACGCAACGCAAACTCAACCTGAATTTGCGTTCAGGCCCCTGCTAGAATGATGACGAAAAATGATGATGAAAAATTCTGGCCTGTTTCCACTAGTCCACATATATTGAAATATTAAATTAAATATGGTTAAAATAATTTAAATCCAATAAAGTAGAAAGTTTAATTAGTTTTGTTTAATTATAGTCACAGACAAATTTTTATTTTCTTCTTTTTCTGATTTGGAAAAAGTTATTTTTATCAATGTGCGATTAGATGAAGGAGTCAATTTTGTGATTGTATTGTTATTTAAAGATTATCATACCAGATAATCTGTAAATGTTCATCAAGTGATCGAATAGTTTTCATCTCAGAGTTTGTACGAGAAACCGAAATCTGGAACAAGATATGTCAATAGGGGAGACAACCCGACAGTAAGTCACCGCCAGCAGTAGGTTACTCGAAATAATTATAAAACGCGAAGATAGAAAAATACAAAAAATTAAATAACGAGTAAATAATAACAACTGAAAAATGGCTATTAAAGCTAAGTGAATTCCGCAAATATTTTTTTAACTATTTTTTCGAAATTTAACGGGCGTAAATTATTTTAAAATGTTTGAATTTGTTTTAATGTTGAAAAATATTGAATTTTAAAACATATTCGAACATTAACTGTAATTCAGTATAAATAATATGTAATGCGTTTTAGTCAGTTTTTTACAAACGAATGTAGCAAAATAACTAACGATATCCACTGGTTTGAGCCATTTCAAATTATTTAAATTCAAAAAAAGGCCCAAGAGTGTTGAAGTGAAGTTTTATTACTTTTTTTTCTATGCCGAGAATGTTTTGTTTATTTTCTTTTACAGATATTACTTTATAACTATTTTCAGCGGCAAACAATAGAGTTTTTGTGTAGAAGAAATCACCATCGCCATCGTTAGGTTCAGTTCAAAAAAGTTTACGATCGCCGTCGGTTTTCTTTTACTAAAATCGTTGTTTAGTTTTCAAGTACTTTCCAAAGCTTGTAAATATTTCATGGGTTTTTATGCCTTTTTGATATTTTTCTCTTGCTGTAAAATAGACGAAGAAGAAATAATTAGACAGTTTGGCATAACTTTGTTTTTGCGCGATAAAATATATATTTACAAAATACCAATTCTAAACTATTTATACAGAGCGCTTATTATGATAGTGTATGGCGCGGAGAGGTTCATGGCCTTCCGACCGAAGGTTGCTAATGTCATCAGAAATCATATTCTAAAAATGCAACAGAAAAATTAAAATTATTGAATTATTAATCAAAATATAAATTCATATTCATTTCCTCTAATTGATGTGTTTTATATTAACTAAATATAATTGATCCAAGATCTGTGGGCTTGGATTTCAACTAAAATTCGACATGATTTCAACGAAATTGTTAAAATAAATATTTTAAAATATTAAGTATAACTAAGTTTCAACAGTGGATCAATAAACTTGCCCAACATTGCCCAATCATAAGAAGAGCTGTTTAATAATATCTCATGATATTAACAAATGTGTTTTGATCACCTAATATATTTTCATTTTAATTTAGTATATATTAAAGCATGATTATAATGTGTAAACTGTAAGTTATAAGAATTTTTTTTATGTAACTTAAAACTTAGTGATCCAATGTAAACAAACAAGAAGTTACTCGTTATTATATGCATACAAGAAGAAAATATATTCTTTATTATTATTTTGAACTATTCAAACAAAATGTTGAAAAATAATAAACAAAAATGTATCATCTTAATTTTCAGTGGCAAAGTTGATTGTGTTTTATTTGAATTATTTCGTAAGCTTCAATACATATTATTCCTTCTTGGGTCACTGTTGGACCAACACTGACCTACTGTATATCCAATATGACCCAACAGTGGTTGGGTCATTTATTAGTAATTGAAGAGACAAAGTATCATAAGACAATTTTATTATAATATTCCAACATTTCACTTATCTCTTAAAAAAAAACATTCGAATTTTCATGAGCAGATATACCACCTTTGCCAAACAATTATCAAAAAATATATGATTTCATAAATCTCCAGTTAAGGCAGCCAGAATAACAACATCTTTTAAAAATCATGTCTGCGCAGGTTGGAAAATAGCCATAATAGTTGTTGTGTATAGCTAGTTTACGTTCGACAACTCCTCTTGCAGACCTACAACTTTGGGTTCGGATTAAAACATTTAAACTGTTGACCCCTTTTTTATGCTCAATCATAGATAATATCATAAAAGTAATGTTTAATTAACGTTGAAAAATATCTGATTACGTGGTTAATTTTTGACTAACCCCGTCCTGATTCCAATATGGCTATCCAATCAAACATTATTATTGCAAGTTTACTATTGTTTACGTGATAAAAGTATAGTGTATAACATGTAAATTATGTTACAGGACGTTGAAATAGTTGTGCTAACTTATTTTTAATATTCTAGTTGCTATTAACAAATTATAACATCTAAAATCCAAACATACTTGTACATACAACCAAAGTGACGAACTCACCTAAAAACAATGACGAATAAAAAATTTTCGCACTTTCCATAATCTGTACAAAGACAACAATCAAACAAAACTTTTTTCCAACGCAAATAAGCTGTATTGAAATTTTTTCCCAGTGTAACACTCATGAGAATTTAAAGTTGGCTGCACAGATGAAAGTGAAAATGAACTAGTAGAATGAAGAGGTGACGTTAATGATTAATGTTGCGTGCAATTGAATTTGACTTCGTTAACGTTCTCAACGCAAAACCCACTATTTAAGTTCCACAACACGTTCAATGGTTTATCGTTACGTGTGAATATAATTGCGTTAGTACGTATACAACATCGCAACATCCCATGGAACGTGAGAAGATTTTCAAAATAGTTAAAAATTTGCACGCACTCCTAACGTGGTTTATCTTTTGTCCGCAAAGTACAAATACAATGGTCGACTGCGAATTAAAGTTTATTTGGTTGATTTCCGATGTAGACTCATTATCATTTGCAGAAAAAAACCTCATTTGAACATTTTCAAAAACAATTTTATTTTCTTAATAGTCTGGAGAGCAATTTTGAATAGTAAGAAAGAGAATAAAATAATGTTGTTATTTTGCATTTTAAAAGAAACAACTAGTGCTTGCTTCAATGTTGTTAATTGCTATCAATAGATTGATGTAAAAATTATGATTAATTTACATTGCATCTGAAACGTTTCAAATACCATTAATTATTCAAAATAGCGCGAAATACTTACTCTAGATTGTTCTTGAAATATGTACGACTCTTAATAAAGTGAAAATCATAATTCAAAACTTCATTTCCAACACACAAATAGTCGACGATTTCTCAACGTTAAGTGAATGGGTTGGAGTCCTGTCTTGAGTAGTTCCAGTAACTATAATTAAAGGTTGCGAATGCTTGTTTTATGATGTCAGGGATCTTAATGTCGTTTATTGCAGATAATTTTTCAATATTATCGAATTTGATTATATTTTCAACTATTAGATGAAATGTGTCTGGTGCAGCTAAAATTTTGTTCTGATTAATGGCTAACGTTGACGCGGTTCGATCGGTTCTGCATTTGACGTATCAAGATAAATGATAATGAGAAAGCCTGAGCTCTTCTTAATTCCGAGGGCTTTGTGCGTTTTTCCGACAGTTTTAATATAACTGGCAAAGAGAAATAATAAAATGGGGATTCTAGTTCACGGATTTTGCTCTCTAGATACTCTCCGGGCGAATTTCGGATCAGCGGCAAATCTCGCAATAGCACAGACCAAAGTTATATTAGCTAATGGAATCGACCATTTTTGTTTTAGTTTTTTCAAATAATTTCAAAATGAGCCGGAAAATATTAGGTAATGCTTCGATAAGACATTGTTCAATAGAAAACTGTAACTCAATCGCTAATCATATATTTTTTCTCTGATAAAAAAAGTTATATTTTTTCTATAAAATAAAGACAGGATTTTGATATTTTGAACTTCAACTAAACGATGCGTTTCATGTATTAGGAGTTTTCCTCTAAAATCGTGATTAATTTAGTCATGAACTTGCATCCTCTAATAGCCTAAATTGCTCTCGGGGCAACGCATTTGCATGTAACGTTTTCTGCAAAAGCTTTTACTACTATTGTGGCAATTTAATTGAACGATGAATGTAATACGGTTATTTATAACTTCATTATAGATAGATGAATGTCACGTCCATTTTTTTTTTTTTTTGGATCTAAAGCCTAGTTATGAAATTCATGAATTGGCAAACATCAGTGAAATAATTTAATTCATTTATTCAATTTACTACATTGCATACAAATTTATATCACAATTTATGGCGATTACAAGTTACGACTAAGCCAATATAAAATACTTGATGAAAAATTCAAATTAATTTCATAAGAATTTCATTACTGCATTTCTATAAGAAATTTGTATATGAATCGAAAAACCGTTGTGTTTCAATTGTTTTATCTTGTATTTTGTTCAACAGTCAACTTTGAAATTTCATCTTGCGCAGTAAATTGTGCGCCTTCTACTTAAAACCCTTATCGCGTCAAAATTTTACCGTATCACATTCGCGAGGATGGGTGCTTCATCGATGAACGTGCCAGTGAAACACGTGTTTTGAAAGAATTGTCGTGCAGTGAATACGAAAGAACTTTTTGGTTGCGTGCAAAAAGGTATTCCATAGTTTGAGATCGTCTTAGCCCAAGAAATGCAGATATGTGCACTGTCAGATTGTTCCTATAAGCTGAGAGCAAGTCAGAGTAAATCAGTAGATAAAAAGGAGAAAAATCATCTAACGTGTCTTAGACTGAAAAATTATCATAAATCCATTTTTATTCTCGCACGAGTTTTCTGCATACAATATTAATTTTTCGGCTTTCTAATAATTTATTCAACATATAATTTATTTTGAAATTAATTCTGTTGGTATGTTAGATTTTAAATTTGAATTGTTACAACAAAAATCTAATTTTAAGAAACGTTTAAAAATTAAGTCGTGTAAGTATATACATGTTCCCAATGTGAATTCTATTGCTTGGGAGGGTCAGCGATAAGCGGGCAGTTTTTCTCATTTGAGTAATTAAAGAGAATCTCTCGGAGGAATTACGGCGGGATACGTCGTTAGCTGCGTTCAAGTAGGATGCTCACCTACAAAAGATAATCAAGATATATCTAATATAGCATCTACTTGATATTTCAAGTGTAGCTCAGAGCTCGACGACTACTTTATATGTTGTAAGATTTCCCCTGAGTAATATACTTCACCTATACGAGAGGACTCATCCATTGAGACCGTCCATCAATTTATGAAGAAAAAGACTTTTGCATTTATTTTGAAACAAGATAAGCCATATGCAAATTATTTTTCACTCATAAATTTCTGTTGAAACGTTGCAAATAGAAAAACTTGTATAGAATTGAATCTATCTTTTTTTTTTCAATCCAATAAATTTGCGTAAAGTATATTTTTTTAAGTCATAAAATTTTTGTTCGTTGCATTAATTTTCAAGCAAGTTTTTTTTTCTAAAAATCCCTCATTAAATTGAATTCAAAAAACATGTTTTGATCCAATTCCATTTTTAAAAGAAAGATGTTTTTTTAATTTTCAGAATACAACTTTTACACAGTATATATGATATCTCTTTTATTGCATTATTGATTTTTGAGACATAATAACAATTGTAATATCAATATGGACTAAAAACAACTTTCCAATATCAACAATAAATAAGTATTTGATCTGACTGGCGATGATATTTGAAATGAAAAACAGGTGACGAAAGCTCACGGGATTACACGTAAAAGGGTTTTTTTGTGAGTCGCGCATTTCGCCTTATATTTAAGTCATGTGTTCAAATCACCTAAGTGAAGCCAAATCGCTGTCATGCGAATGCATCAAAGATGATCGTCGTTCGCAACCAGAGTTGAAAAACGGCTTGAGCGACGCCAGTAAACAATGTTTCCGATGGCAATCAAAAATGAATTACATCTCTCATTTCAAAAAATTCTAGTTTTTTGTTTAAATCAACATATGGAACATAATATTGTGATGACTTGCTGTTGTGACTTTTTAGCCTAATAAATTAAACCGTGATTTTGATTTTCATTGTTTTCTATGAATTCGGATTTATCCAAAAGATAAAAGAAATTTGATAATAAAACGCCGATTTGTACATATATCTTCATACTTTCAATACCAAATGTGCGAGCCTGTTTGTCATTTGAGAAATATCGGCGTTGTTTTATATGACTATTTTCTCTATTCAGATAAATGATTAATGTTAAGTTTGTAATATACGGTTAACAAAAATGCTCCATCAATTCGCTTGACCTGTAAATACATGCAATTCTCTATTATATTCAGACTAGCATCCTTAAACAAATAACAATTTTGCATAAAAAATATGTATTTAAAGAAAACAAGAGTGAATTAATAATTTAAATGTATTAATTATGCGATGAATTAAAGCGCAAGTTAAAATGCAACAGCTTCAATGATATATTGAAAATATAATAATTATTAAGGTAATATATATATGATAAGAGACCATTTAACATATAATTAAGAAGATTAAGATGCATGGAAGATCATTAAGTCTAAATGTGTCGTTAAATTAAAAAAATATGAAAGGTCCATAGATTGTACTTAGACCCTATCACATAATAATTTAGAAATGGCCTCATTAATAGATATGATTAACTTAGAATATATTTGGCCGAGTTTGAAATTAGCGACACACTTTCAACTGATACTGTTCTCTATTTTATTTTTCATTGGGCAATTAGTTTTGTAACTAATTGGAGTGTTGGTCTTTGTTTTGTCGTTGCCAATACGGTTTGTTTTTTGATTTTTATAAATATTGCTTCATTATTCTATTCTAAGTTAATTATCTAAAGGAATTATTTATCATATTAGTGTTTACTACGTCTACATTTTATTGATTTTTTATTTCTGTTAATGAAATAATCGATATTTCAAATTATTCTAATTTGAACGATTATTTAACTGTCTTTATTTTAAACCCTAGACCTTCATAAAAGATGCACCCAACACATGTTCGATGTAACCCATTGATGTAATCTAAACATTATTACACTCTCTTGTTGTTTGCACTACACGACAATGCCGTATATCTCCATATTAACCTAAGAGAACTGGTGTTTATACATTGAAGTTTATATTTCACATAAAGCGAGCTTAGAAATATTGTAAACGCTATAATATGTATTCATTATGAAAAAATCTCGGCATTCTTTTCTTCACTATTTGATGATTGTAAAAATTTTGGATATATATACGCGACTATATTGTGTATGTGTTATAGGAAAGGGGATAAAATGACTCGACAAGGGGATGACGTATGACCGTTTTCTAGATATTTCGCGACTATCATCTAAACTGTTAACACACGGATATAGATTTTTATTCAGAGTGGTTTCAAGTTTTCTTTTAAGTATATGTGGTATTGAAAACTAGATATTGTATTAAATGTAAACCGTACTGAAGCGATAAAACATTATTTTGTGTTAACTTCTTGAGTTTCGTTTATAGAATTAAATCAACACTGATAACCCAACAGAAATACTATCGATAATTGTGATTATCTGAAGATTTGTGATTGTTTTCTTATAAAAATACTATTCTTGATATAAATAATATAAAACCACATTTTTCATTGAATGATATACACTTAGCTTTTTATTTATTTTTCTAAACGGATAAACAAGAATATCTGTAAGCTTCTATGAAGACCAAGATTTATAATTTACTTTACCGCATCATTACTGAACCGTGTGGCCATCATCAATGTAACAACGTCGGTTTCCTTTATGAGAAAACTGTTACGTGGAACCTATTACAATTATATTATTATGTTATTATACTAGACCAATCTAAATTATAATACATGATTTTCTAATAAATTTCCTGTGTGACAAATTTTGAACAATCTTGTTATTTATTTATTTTTTCAGAAGAAAACTTAACAAAAGAATCATCGTTTTATTTTCTAATAAATTGCATTCACTTACAATGCCGGAATAGTCCGGCATTATATCGTCGGAAGATCACTATCAAAAGTCTTTGCTTACAGCAATTCAAGACGAATCTGCGTTCAATTAACAAATGATTTCTCTATTTTCAGTATCACTTCACTATTATGCACTGCAAGTGTACGTTTACATGCAGACTTGAATTACGTGTGCAAAATGCATTCGAGCACACAAGTATTTTAAACATCGACGTAACAAGCATTATACTAGCGAAGGTCTCATTGTTGTATTTGTAGTGCTTCATTTCCGTCAACTGTAGATAATAGTGTGATTACAATTGCAGAATTCTTTGAGCCTCGTCTAAGAGGGGAACGATTTTCAAAAATGTGCTTTGCAATGAACGCGAGCAGTCTTATTACGAATGAAACTGATTTAGAAAACGCAGGAGGTAGTCTTATTTCTTTCTACACACTCAAATGTATATTTCTGTATTATAGTTATGGTTATAGCAACTGGTTTACGTTCAGCCATTTTAGTTCAGCTGGCTCTGTTATCGCAAATAGGCCCTCATCATTTATCTGATAAAAAAGTGGCAATGAATGCTCCCGAACGAATCGCTTCGATATCTTTAATTTCGAATGAAACTCAATTAATGAATTCACCCACGTAAAAAGAACCGACAAAATTACATACAAAATTTTAAAAAACGTTTTTTCAAGTTAACAAGTAATTTTTGTAACATTATAAATCAAGATTAAATTACATTAATTTGTATATGATGTTTATTAGTGAATAAAGAAACTAAAAACTTGTCATCGGTAAGCAGCGAGAAATTAAATAAAGGAGAGGTGGATCTTAAGTGAGATATCTGATTACTCACTAATTAAGGCATCCATCGAAGATCCAATTAATGTCCATGTAATATCAGATTAACATCAATAGTGAAGTAATATTTTAAAAAAACTCATAATTGAAAGTTCACACACCAATTTTCACTGGCAACTTGTCAATCATATTGGCGTTGCTTTAAGCTTGACAGCGGACCTTCTTCATCTTTATTATTCTAGATAGTAATCAATTCTAGAATTTGATAAGAAAAATTCTTTTGAAATTCAGTCAATTCTAAGTCTTCATTTGTGTAAAATGACAATAGAATTGCCTACTTCAAAAAACTGAAATAAATATTATATTTATGACATTTGATCACTTAACAAAAAAAATTGTATTATTGTTTATGGTGTAAAAAATAGTTTTTGAAAAATCGAAATCAAATTCATGGGATGACAAGAAAAAACGAATCGAAAACTGTTGTTTTCTTTCATTATATTTATAATTTAATTTTTTTCATATTCAAATTAGGATCACTATTTCCGATTCTATAAGTAGAAGCACTTTCTCTCTTTTGTTGGTACCAAGTCAAATATCTTGAGACTACTATTCTACTACAGACCAGTCAAAATATTTGAGCGTATTGTGTGTGATTGCTTAGTAAATATTACTAAGTTACGTTTGAAGTGTCATCTTTAATTAATTTAATACTAACCTATAAATATTGTATGGTAACTCTTAGCCTGTTTTTTTTTTTATTTGCAGACCATATATTTCCATGTTGTACATAAAATTAAAAAATTCCTGAAAATTACTTTTAATGATTAATTATGTATCCTGTCAATGTCATATTCTAAAGTTTCATTTTGTATTATATAAAATCTTATTGCACACAGATCCGCTTTCGCCTAACATCTTAAAATGTTTAACATTTAATATCAAAGTTACTAATAAACTTATTTTTAACTGAAATTTCTTCGAAAACTATACACAGTGTTTGATAGTTAACTGTTTGAAATCAAGATTTCATGTTAAACTTGTTAAAGTAATAATAAAAATAGTTTTTTTTTTTAATAATGTAAGTTACATTGATTCATACAGAACACTCTTACTTTGGAATTGGTTTACGGAAATCGAATAGAAATTAAGAAAACATTGTTTTAAAGTTCTTATTCATGGATCAATTCTCTGACACAGCGTGCAATTTTCCTACAAAGTTTCAACCGTTCGGGCCTGAAGCTTAATATGGATATGCTTTGATGAATCATTTTTATGTTTTCTTCAAATATTGAATACTACACGAAAATAAATGAAGCAGTAATTTTTACTATGATGCCGAAGAATCATGTGACGGCGTTGGCATCTAATAATATAATAATATAATAATATAATATAATATAATATAATATAATATAATATAATATAATATAATATAATATAATATAATATAATATAATATAATATAATATAATATAATATA
>JAQQRF010001099.1:0-28292 GCA_030523145.1 Trissolcus brochymenae
CCGAGGTATTTAAATTCATTTTGTAAAATTTCAAAATCTGATGGGGGAGAGCGCGCGAAGCGCGCTCGACATTCTAGTCCCACTCTTAAAAAGTTGATGCCACCCTGAAGTAGGAACCGCGGCCAATTCAGGTGTCATAGTTTATTTTTTGACAGGCCGGTTTGAATATATTCGAAATTCGAAATTCGACGGGTCGCAAAAATTTGACATTTGACATGTAGGATCGTTAGGAAAATTGGGAATCGAAACGAAGGCTCGCGCGCAGCGCGCGCCGAGTTATTTAAATTCATTTTGTAAAATTTCAAAATCTGATCTCGACATTACTAGTCCACAGTTAAAAAGTTGTGTTGAGGATTAAGTTAGCCGCAGATCGGACCGTTGCCTAAGTTCATGCGTCATCGCTTTATTTTTTTCGCTTTATTTTTTGACAGTTTGATGATCAGTTTGATAGCAACAGAAGTAATAAGGGCGCGCGTAGCGCGCCTTGAAAATTCTAGTTTATACATAAAATACACGTCATTTTTATCTTTTATTTTAATAATTATTATGAATTTTAATAAATGAAGGAATGTTCACATAAATATACATTAACCCATAGTAATAATAGCGCTTTTTTGGTGGGATCAAATTTTTCTCTAACATATAGTTTTCAAATAGTTCATTTTGTCGTTAGGTAATTTAATTTTTTCAGAATAAGCTGTTTTTGATTTGTATTCAATGAAATCTTTCCAAGAGTACTTTTTTCAGTTTTTGCAACAACTGTTTTTTTTTTTTGACGTATATTTAAATTAATGTTTTTATGTTATAGGAAAATGTATATGAAATTCAAACGTCAGATTCTATAACTGGATTTGTGCTCAGAGGTTATATTTTCAAAACAAAAAAAGTATCGAGAAAATTATTGATTTCGATATACTTTAAGTAGCTAAATTGTTCTTTAGAAATGAAATTTTTTTTCGACACTTGTTTATTTTGAAAAGAAGGCCTCCGAGCGCAAGTCCGGTTATAGAATCCGATGATTCAATTATTAAAAAAAAACTAATTAAAACTAAAATTTATTATTTAAAAAAAAGAGTGTTAAAAATGAAATATCTATACAGGTATACGAATGTATAATTCTAACAATAAAATTGATGTTAGGACATGACAGCTGATAAAACACATGGAAAATTTTGCTACATTGTATCACAGCATTCGCGCCTAAATTTTGTAATAAAAATGAAAAACAGAATTAAATACAATTATTTTTACAAAATAGACCCTTTTTCGTCAACTGGTGTGATGAAAAAAAAACAGAAACAGATCGCTTTTCCAAATGTCGTTGAGATAAATCGTTTTTCGTCATTTTCATCTAAAATTTCTAAAATAATAGGCCATTTAAACAATTAATTTTAAATAGGCTCTTTTTCGTCAGAATAAACGAAAATTGAAATAGGCTCTTTTGTATTTATTAACTCAAATGTGCTCTTTTTCGTCTGGAGCGACGATATATAGATCTATGTATCGTTCTGGAAAATTTCTTATACAAAACATTAGACGTTTGGAAAACTGTTCTGAAAAACGTTAATATCTTTTATTCATACGTAAAAAAACGTCAGTTTAACAATCAGTATATTTACGTTGTACCTTAAAACCTTGTAAAAATATAAAAAAAGAAATAAAAGTAACAGAGTTTTATTACAAGCAAGAATACAAATATAAAAAAATCTAATTATAGAAAATATTATTTTGTGTGTATGAAATTAGTTATCAATTTTGTTATTTTTTTGTTTGCTTTTATATTTTAATATATAAATCTTGTTAGTTTTTTTCTATGATCAGTTTTATTTTATATTTGACTTTTTGCTTGTAATAAAACTCAGTTACTTTTATTAGTTTTTTATATTTTTACAACGTTTTAAGGTACAACGTAAAAATAGTGATTGTTAAAGTGACGTTTTTTTACGTATGACATTTTACGTATGATATTAACGTAGATGAAGATGCTCGTTACGTCTTCATAACATCTTGTCTCCATTGTCTCCATTATATTTCCGTATAGCTAAGTTAAATTCTCGATTACGGTCGGTCTGATCTCGTCTATTAAAAATTTTATCAATAAACTAATGTAATTGGAATAGAATTAGGCGGAGTAAACATGATCGGATTTCTTAAACTTAAATAATTATTTGTAGTACGAAGAAATATTTTCAATTTTATTACGTGTCAAAGTATAAAGGACAACAAAAAATTAACATCGTGGAATTGAAAGGGAATGGTAAAGAAAGAATCATCAATTGTTTTCGAGATATCAAAATAAATAAAAATAGTTTTATTAGTTTGGCTATTTTATTTTTGGGTTATTAAGTTTTGTCATTACAAAATCATCTGTTTTTGTTTAATTATATCTTGTTCGATTTTTAGTCAGTTTTCATTTTAAAAAATTGATATTGTTTGCATTTTTTTTTAAATCCGATAGAGAGTGGATTAATTTATCACATTGAGGGGTTCCTTTTTCAGTTGTCAATAAAATATTGTACGTTGTATTTTTAGTCATATTATTTTGGTTTGTTTGTTTGTTGGTTTTTTTTGGAACCAATATCTAGTGATTGGTTTTTAAAAAATAAAAATTTTTTAAATTTTTGTTGTTCTAATTTAATTAAAAATAGAATAAATCTAAAATTATACAAATTTAAATTATTTTTCAAGGTCTTTTGAGAATTAAGAGATATATAAAATTATAAAAAGTAAAAGTGATATCGTATCAATAACAATGGTTAACTCAATTTTGGCGATAATAATAGAAATATCTGTGACTGAGAGGAAACCTATAGATAAGTGTATATTTAAATCCTCTACCACTTAACTGGTTATTCCTCACAGACACAGATATCATAATATATAATAATATAGTAGTATATTAAAACTAACTAGCTGTACATAGTTCGGTACTCAGTATCTAATGTTTATACGTTCGAGGACAGCGCATTATAATAATAGTAAGAAGTGAGAGTATTAAATAAAAGATATGGACTATGGTTGTTTATGCTATAGAGCCGAATGTTACTGACATTTTCAAAAGATGCTACACTCGTTCCAAGAATGGACGATCCTGTTAGCTAGGTAGTGTTGTTGCCTCAGTAAACATTTAAATCTACTTATCTTCAATCTCAGATAGTGTCCTCCGAGTTGGTTTTTAGGAGATGTTGTAAAGATATTCGACAGTTCCAGATCAGATGTTTAAATCAGAACAAACATTTGATCAGATGATCAAATGTTTGTTAATATCTTGAATGTTTCAACAAGGTCGATATTCGCTCGTTGCTTAGCCAGAGTGGTGAAGTTGAAGCTAAGTAGCCTTCCTTCTAAGTATGGATAGTGACGGAGTTCTGGAAGAATCTTTGTGATACATCTTTTGCAAAGTAAGGTAGCCAGACCACAGAAAAATATTCAATTATAGGCTAAATGTAGGTGGTGAAGATTTGATGGCGTAATAAGGCAGATATATAAAGTAAGGCTCTACGCTACGCACATGGTAGCATGGAATTGGCACTCTTCACCATAGCGCTGACCTACCGTTCCGATTTAGGTCCTCTGCAATCATTATACCCAGGTCTTTCTGTAGTTAGTAGTGTACAAGAGTTGATGTTGTAAGCTCGTCTCGGACTGTTCCCACCCAAGTGGAGTAGGTGTTCCCACACAGTGCATTTGTGTGGGTTTCACCTAACAAAATCAGTTAGGTGTCCGACCAGTCCTAGATACCGTCGAGATCTCTCTCTAGTGCGTGAAAGAGTTCGTTGTTGAGTTGACGTATCTTGCTATCATTTGCAAATGAGTGATGATTACGAGAGGATATCATATGCAAGTTTGCCGAGTAAAAAAGTTCAAACAATTTTTAAATTTTTAAATTGAGATTAAGGAGTTGGGAGTAAAAATGAGAGATCATAAAAGTTTTGACAATAAATAATGAACAATTTATTAGTTTTTGAGGTGATATGAAAATCTGGTTTTAGGTGATGTTTTACGAAAATTTCTCGAGCTCATGGGGCTCAAGAAGGAGACGATTTGAATGAATACCGACAAAATGAGTAGTTTTTAAACAATTGAAAGACTCATTTCAAATTGAAAAAGTATTGTGAAAATGTTCGATTATGATATATTATGAATGACAAAGTTGATTTTTAGATTCAAATAAACAACTTTGCGATTTGCAGTATATCAAAATAAAATAAATTGCATGTATAAGAATATATAATTTGAATTGTATAAGTCCCCTTGACATTTTTAGTTTATAAATAAATTCTTATACATTATTATTGTAGCACGTCAATGATTTATCATTGCACATCGACTTACGAGAGACACTATCAAAAGCTGAAGGGATGTACTATCAGTTGATGAATGTTGCGGATCAGTTGCCAGACACTGTGCGTACGATAATCGGTTTAGAACCTCTCAAGAAGCCTGGGGAAGCAACCAGTATCAATGGTTCTAAGGACAGTTCAACGAACGGTGCGACTGAAGTTGCTCGAGAAGCTGAGAACGTAACTATTGACAACGACGAGGTATCTTTTGAACGAGGACTAAGCCTTTCGTATATATGAGAATTAGAAACTTCGTTTGTGACAGTTCTCTGAAGAACGCGCACAAACTGTCAATGCACTAGATCTACTAAGCTTGGATGGTTTCAGTTGAGACGTTTTAAAAACATCGAAAATCTCTATTCGTTTAGATTAATTTTTATATAATATAAAGACAACAAACGAAAAATCAGTGGAGTAAAAATGACGTACATGTGTGATGTTTTGTAAGATGTACATTTTTTCTTGTGTGCTAAAAAAGCTGATTGTATGAAAGGACAAATTTACTTTGTCACAATTTTCCTTGATTTAGTAGAAATAATTTCTATTGTGAGATTATTTTGATAAAACTGAGATAAGGGCAACCGGGGTAATCGTGTCAGTTTGGGGTAATTGTGACATTCCGAATAACTTTTTTAAGTTTCAAAATTAATTTGTTCTGGAATAATTTTGTTAACTATTAGCAGATGATAAGCTTGTATACGCAGTGAAATGTGCAAATAAATTGAATTTAAATAAAAAAATGAGGGTGTCACACTGTATCCCGTGTGTCACAATTACCCCGGCTGCCTCTATTATTATTTCAATGTACAACTTTTGCACACAAAAAGTAACGTTCTTTCATTTTTCATCATGTATTTTAAAATTGAGTGGCACTTAATATCTTCTCTTTCATTACGAATAATAACGTTATTATAAAGAAATAATTATTATTGTTGCATTATTATAATTTGCAAAACGTGTACGTTGAAAAAAAAAAATCATAAATTAATTTTCATTGAAATAATATCAAATTTGATGCTTTCGATTTTCTTTTTTAAAAAATGTATGAAATAATAATTTGTAATATTTTATTTTTCAATAAAACAGAGATTAAATTGAAAAACCATATAATAAATATTAAATTGGGTCGATTTTGAACAAGTTGTTTTTGGAACGTAATATAAGCAAAAAAAATTCATTTCGTTTGAAAACTAATTAAAAATTCATACAATTTCACAGTTTATAATTTTCGATTTAATTTCTCATTATATTTATTTTCTTATTACTGAGCTTAGGTTAAATATAAAAAAAAATTATTATATAAAATATCGTTAATATATATTTCAATAATATAATATATTTCAGTAGATTATTTTATATTTGCTCTGTTGCGTCATTGAATTTTATACAAGAAATTGTCGATTTATGTAAATAAAAAAAAACATTTTTCGTTCAACGAATTCGCTGTTAAAAATATTTAGTGTCAAAGTTACTTGAAACCAAAAAGTATTAATTAGTCTAATGATTTGTTATATGAATTGTGAAGAACAAACATTTAACAAAATGTTTAAAAACTCCCTAATCGGACACTAAATTTTTAACAGAGTGTTTATTTACATATTATACGAAAATAGTGTGGATAAAACCTGCCTATTCAAAAATTATATCTGTATCTTATTGCTCAAATTGTGAATTTCATTAAAATTTTTTTGAATTAAATTATGTAACCATTGAAAAGATATTTGATAAAATAATGATATTTACTTTCCAACAAGCTGTTAGACTACTTTTTATAACCAAACGACTACAATTTGTTGGAACAAGAGTCATTGCAAAAATTGTTTTTAGTTATTTTATTTTAAAATGATTGTTTCAACAAATAAATCGATTTTTACTTGAAATACTGTATTACGTGATTTAATTTTGACATATATTACAAGATAAGATCAAAGGGATTCTATACTTATTTTATGGATTGTAATTATAAATATATTTTAATTGAATAAACTATGTTAAACGTAAATTTTTAATTGCCTTCAGACCTTTGTGATCAACCAATAAAATGATGTTTATTTCAGGAAATTAAAGGATAGTTTTGAATAAAGCAAATGACCAGAATTCACGATTTGTACATTTTATTAACGTCAACTTGCCTGCATACATCGTTCGAACCACAATCGCAATAGCAGCATTTCCGTTTTGTATTCTATTGCACTTTTTTTATCCCGTCAAGGAGTTTTCAAGAAGATTTCTACAAAGGTTTTCTCTAAACACTAATTTTTTATCCAATGTTATAAGACGAGAATCCTGCGCGAACCTGAACAATCAGATATGTCAATAAACGATACGCTCAAACTTGTGATACATTCCAAATTGCGTTCGAGATCTTATAAAAAATATAAGTTATTTTATTTTATCTAAAATATAGTATACGCTATTATTAAATTATTTACAGATGAATTTACGAAATCGATGGTAATTTAATTGGTACAAAAATTGAATGGGAAGTATCATTTCTCGTGAAATTTGTGAGTTGAATTTTTTATTGAACAATATAATTGCGGCTTTCATTATTATGACAGTGAATTGGTGTACATTCTGACATTTCAGTTTCGCGAGGTTCCTTTCATAAGTTTGCTACAAGGATTTCCGTCCTTTCGTTTGTCTACCTATATCATAGTTTGTTTTCTTTTTTTAATCATGCATACAGCACACTATCCAGCAATCAGGCAAGAATATTTAATTCAGAACCATCATAAATTTCTCGCAAGATGTACGGACATGCTCATCGTTTTCAGTTATTCAGAATGACGGATTACATTATTAGGAAGAATTATGCATATTATTCGGAAAGAAAATTAACCAAATCAGTGCTGCCTCTCGTCGTTTATCAGATACCCTTGAAATACAGTAAAAAATGTTTCTTTACCTTCTTATATAACATATATTATCACAGATATTATTCGAATAACCTACTGAAAAATGTCGAAAATTTGCCTACAAATCTCCGGGAATTTTTTATTTCATATAAAAATTTTAGTTTTGTTATAATTCATTAGGATAAGTGTACCAATTAGTTATCTATTAATACACGCACCTACTAGTTTTCATTTGTGTCCTTCAATATTCCATTCAAATTTCAACTCAAGTTTCAACATTGTTTATCTCTGAAATTGTAATTGAAATTTGAATATGCAACTGACAGAAATATTGTGATTGTACTAAAATTTGCATGGCCACTATTGTAGGTACATGGTCAGTAATTGGTGCATTCACCCTATTTAAGTAGAGATCGTTTGAGAGTTGATGTCAGAGTTTTGTCAGACTATGCTCAGTTGTTGTTCTACAGCTGAACGCAGAACAGTTTCTTCGACATATTTGAACTCACTCGCCAAGAAATAAAAACATCAAAGCCCTAAAACTTATCTCAAAATGTTCTTAAATTTACTAGTTGTGAATGTTACAAATGAATCGTCGAGACGTTACTTTTTTTTATTGGTCTTATCATTTATAAAATCTTAATTATTTTACAGCAGCACTGTGATTAAATGTATCTTGTTACTTTTGCTCGAAGAGGGTGCATATCTCAAGGTAACGCAGGATAAAAACGTATAACAAAACGGTATTCCGATCGATGCGATCATATAAAAAAGATACAAATTTCTATGGAAAGAAGGCGAAAAATAATAAATAAGACAAATTAAAATTACAACTATATTGTTGACAAACCATAGAAAAAAGGAAACTGTTTTTATCATTTTCTTCTTGACATCGTCAAAGCTATTGTGTTTAAGTACAACTAAACACAGGTCTCTGTTCGTGATTTGTTTTCGATTTAAATATATGCTTAAAAAGTAGTACATGATATCTTGATATCAGTGTGTCACGATGCAAACAACTTTTTATTCTAGAGAGTTTTATTCAGAGCTTATTTTCATGTGACATGTATATACACATGTGTTGAAGTATTTGAAACGTTTATATAGCTTCATTCAATTAGACTTTTTAAACTGATAAGAACAAACATGGAAATATAATTCAAAGCAAATAAATAAACACGATATTTCAATTGGAATAGTATCAAAACTCATAGCAGGTTGTCAATTTTGTTCTAGTATATTACTCAACAAGGAAGAGAAAAATAATTTTTTTGCAAAACTTTAGCGAACGTGCAACTTTCCATCTTTCATTCTAATTACTTTTTAATTAGAGCTAACTATCAATATTTGTTGGTCATATTCATAGTTAGCGATACTTGTGTTTGCGAAACTAAATCAAATAATTATTTAAGTTGTATTTATTTAAGGAACATCAAATACGCACTGACGTTTTAATCAATTTTGGTTAATGAAAAAAATCTCATTGAGTTGATGGTATAGTTCAAATGAAATGTTTCTTTGTTGGTTTTAAGGGGGAATATACATATAGAACGGTCAGATTCATGCGTTTCTTTGCATGAGTGTAACTAAAAAAGTATACGTTTAATATTTATAATAAAATATACAAGAATGTTTTAGAACGTTGAAACATTGATTTTGTTCATAAACAATGAAATATTAATTAGTTTATTAAAACAGATCTACTCAACCGATTCATTTGAAATTTTTCGTGCTTGTAGCTGAAATATATATCTAATTGATGAAATAAAGATTTGTAAAAATTATTTGTTTGTTTATTCATAAAAAAAATAAAAAGATGTTTTTTTCACCGAAAATAGCCACTTCTTCATATTTCATAGCGCCATTTTGTTTAAATAATAAAAATTCGAAAAAACTTTATTGTATCAACTAAATTTATTCTCCCCCAACACTCTCTACTTGAAAATTTTGATTTTCATTGAAAACTCGCGGAGATATCGTGGCAACCGCAAACCACTTTAAAAAAAAGGTGTTTTAATAAACTAATTAATATGTCATTGTTTATGAACAAAATCAATGTTTCAACGTTCTAAAACATTCTTAGAATATTGAACAATCCAAGGTATATTTTATTATAAATATTAAACGTATACGTTGAATTACATGAAAATGTTTATTTTTATGTATAATTTTGAATTTCAGTAATTCGGCGTTTTCTACGTTTGAATTCAGCAAAGGATTATATTTTATTATTTATAAAAAAAAAAGAATTAAAATAAAGTTGGCAAGTTTTAAATTTTACTTCAAAAGCAAGATATTAAACTTTTCATTACAACGTTAAATTCACTGTGAATTTTAATAGAAAAAAAAAACAAATATCTTAATATAGTTTTTTGTGAATTACAAATTAATAAAGATTTTCTGTACAGTTATGTTACATCACATACTGATGTATCGTATGTTTCATACAATTATGTAGAAAAACATGCTAGAGACCAAAATAATTGACATTAATTATTATATCAATAATCACATATTTTTATTAAATAAATGATTTTTGAAAACAGTTTTAATGAAATAAAACTGATTCAATTTTTTTCAAATTTAATTTCAATCTTTTCAAATTTAATTTCAATTTTTGGTATAAGGTGAACTTTTTTTGTAATTAATACAATGTGTGTATATATATGCACTTTAATTTCGTATGTCTATATATGTTTTAATTGTATATCCAATGTTTCTAATTGCCTAAGAAAATATAACACAATGTAAATTCACATTCAGTTGAACGTGTATAATATAACTGCAAAATAAATAAATGGTGGATAAACTTTCCTCGCGATGGAGTTATTAGTATTAAGGAAACATGAGCATCCTTCAACAAGAGCCAAGTACATGTATAATATTACTACAATTACTATAATTATCTGAAAATTTTTGAGTGTTTAGTATAAGAATATGAAAAGTTATGTAAATGATGAATTTTGATCCTGGTAAAAAATTATTCTCTTTATTATAAGAACGGAAAAAATTGGGAGAAAAAAAGTTGACTTTCAATTTTACCTGTAAAAGATGTTCGACTTTCATTCTTTTAAATTAATGAATTTGATTATTTTTAAAATCAGTTATCCGCAGTTTCTTTGAGAGTCTTTGCAGCTACGAAATCCGGATCCATTACTCTTTGAAAAATTTATATTCCTGTACAATTATGAATTAACTTTTTGACAGTTCCTAATTACTCATCTTGTAAATCGTTAAGTGACACTGAAGCTCTTTTCGCAAAGCATTCAAGATTTATCATAAAAGGTATACTTCTATACCATTTACGTCGCTCTACAAATTGTATCAATTTTATGTTTACTTTGCATAGAAATTATAGAATAATGTTACGTTGTACAAAATTAACATAATTAAAAAAAATGTTGTTTCATGAATTATTTTGTAAATAATATAATGATACAACTTGGACCACAAATTAAACACATATACACATACGCAATTAAGACACCTCGCAGTAATCACTTGCAATGAAATAGACTATTCGAATAAATTGTTTGGATGATATCGATGAGTACAAAATTACAAACAGAGATGGAATAGAGGATCGCGAGGAACTAGTCTCTCGACTTACAAGTCCCGACGACGATGTGCTTTTTCAAATACATATTTAAGTATAATTCAAATGTTCGCGGCAATTCGAAAAAGCTTCAATTAGTCGACTCAAGAATGGAGGAAAAGAGCTGGCGCTCGTTCGCTTGGACAAACGAAGAAGATCCGAGTGTTTTTGCTAGTCACACCCTTGGCTTATTTTCCATCGTCTTTCCCTCCGTCTTCTTCATCTACTCGAGAACGTTGTCGAGTACCGAAGGTTTTTCATTCGCGCCTCGATTGCGCTTCAGGCGCTCGTTCAGCCGAGAAGATAATCAGCGAGTGTCTGCAAACCGATCACCGTTGATCCGCACGACCCACGGCTCACGGTTCACCATTCTCACCAACAAAACACAGACAGTTCTTTACCGTGCTCGCTGCTGTGCCTCCAAGTTGTCACGGCTTGTGTTTTCATCTAAAAAAAATAAATGCATTTTTTAATTATGTATTAGTTTCATTATTTCAGTTGTTATTATTACATTACTAATTGATCATTGTTGGTAAAGCAGTTATTTCAACACCGACAAAAATGTTTATTATACTAGATTAAAGTTATGAAAAAAGTTGTCTTTTTTCAGAACGTATCGAAAATTCTTCATACGAGGGAAAGAGTAAGATTAATATACGAAAAGTGAAGTCGCCGGGAGGAGAGGAAGTTGGAAAAAGGAAACTGAAGGAAAAGAGCAGATCGGAGATGATAGAGAGTACGCTCGCAGCATCCTCTTGCTGACCAAAGAAAAGGAATATCTTTCGCTTCGCGAACGCAACTGAAGTCAGCGTTGATTTATTGAGTACACTCAGTTCCTCCTTCATGCTTCTCAAGCTGTCAGGTACACAAAAACTCTGTACCATGTAAAAAAAGTGGAATAAGAAATAGAGGTATCAAACGATAAGCACAATTTTCATATGCAAAAATAAACTTTATGAGTAACAATAATCTTGTGATCTACTTTTGCTGATTTCATTTTGTTTTATTAATGCTTCTGCCGTTTAAAATATATCTGTATTATTTTATTAATTTTGTTGAATGTTCTTATTTTATTTTGTTTGATGTGAAATGTACTTTGGTATAGTAAATTGGAAGAAAAGGAAAATTCAGAATGAATTGAATTCAATGTACAGCAGAGGCGGTGCCCTAATATTTAAATTGAAATTGATTCAGAAAAAGAGTTAGTACGACTCCAGAATGTCGAATTAATTAATGCACATATGGTCCATCGCGCCATTTAATTACAGCGCTCCTAAATTCGTGTATACATTTATCGCGCACATCCTCCAACATATATTCTTGATTAGTCCAAATAACCAAAACTGTGTTCACGAAACCGCGAAACCCGACCGAATGCCATCGTGTTGCATTCTTGCCATTGTCCGTGAATCAAGCATTTCCATCACACGACTACAAATATATATCTCCTCTGGCACAGTCACAGCAGTACACCGTGTACGCTATAAATTCTGGTCGAATAAAAAGCCAAAGTCTGCTACTTTATTCCTAACGTGAACCCAATACTATTTACTGCATAGGGTTTGTGTCATTTGAACCTGCTCCAACCATATGTTAAATAAAATTTTCAATCCAGACAAAGAGTACATTTGTATGAACTACTTGAATTTAAAAGTATCTTTTCAGTTTGCAATGAATGATTTTTGTTTATTATCAGTGACAACTTTGATATGAAATATTTAAGAAATGTTGTTCTCGAACAAACATCTCGGACTATATGTTATGCAGTCGTTCATTTGATTTCTTGGTTTTGATATTGTAGTGATAAATAATTTTGGTACACATTAATTAATTCTAATGTGATACCGGCGGTTTCATTTCAACCCGTTATATATACCAAAAAGCAAAAGATAAACGGTCGCATTAAAACGACATAATCTCATGATGTTCAAAACATCATGTATTACTTCAACTCCGTATAACAAGACGCTCGTCGCACCAGGCGTATCAAATTGAGGATATATATGCGATGCAGTTAGCATTAACATTAGTGACACGTTCCAACGAATAAGCTTAACGTAAACCTAAATGCAAGATGTTGAAAGCAATGAAAGCCCTACCGACATAATATAACTATAGAGCCCAGAAATAGTCAGCCATGATGTTCTGATATCTGCACTAAGTGAAATCCCAACTCAAATATAATATTTTGAGTAGCTCATCAGGATTTCGTGATTACAATTCAAAAGGTGTACAATAAAGTTGTTTTCTTCTAGACAAACTGACAGCTAATAAATAATTGGATTTGCAAAAATTACAATCTAAGACGCAAAAGCAATCAAGCTTTTGCAGTTCGCAGGATCTTTGCCTCGAGGACACTTTTCCATCAGACGAGTTTCAGATGTTTCTAAAAAGATGTCAATTGTGTCATTTTATCGCCAAAGAGGCTGAAAGGATGTTGAGGATTTTCGGATGGTGGCTTGAGTGACATGAAGAGCCGCGCATCCTTGTTTGTGAATTTCTTTGATGTTAACAGCGAATCCTGTGGTACAGATTAGACTGTGCAGAGAGCCTGGCGTAGGGATCAATTGTGAAAGGAGCAGGAAGAAGGGACCCTGGATCTCCCCAGGCATATGATGAAGTGAGTCGTAGTAGTATAGCGGGATGTAGTAGTAGAGGATATTGGCTGACTGGTGTCTGCATGAACCACTGGCCGAGCAATCTATAGAGCGTTGTTGCTGCACGAAACTGGAGGGACTGTTTACATAATGCAAGATGGCCGCCTTGAATAAGGCGGGGCTTGCGGGCCATGTCTGCGCGGCCGCAAGAGGAAGGGCGTCCCGACCATTCAGGGATAATCGCGCGGGGTTTGAAGGACTTTAGTGAGCCGTTCAGTGGGGGGCGACGGGAGGAAATACTACGAATACTACGCTAGCGTACTATGAGTTGTACTCCAGCGCAGACACGTCCTCGCCAACTTCAGCAATAGCACCTCCGTATAAAGAGGCCAGCTGTGCGTGTATAACGGGTATCACGTTGTGCCAACGTTTTACTCCTTCTTTTTTTCCCTCTTCTCCCTTGAGATCTTGCCTCTTCGCATCGCAAAACGCATGACCAAATCTCCATCAACAGAACACACTCTTACAATTCAACTCACTCGATCGATTCAATGGCCGAATTTTTATTCCACCTCATCCCTTTTGTTGTTTGACTTGTCGAGTCGTTTCGAGCATTTTGTAAACGCTTGTCGATGAAATGTTCGGCCTGACATTTCGCACGGAAATGCAACCATCTTTTTAAATCGCTTTCATAAATCGCTTAAATATCATCCTGCTTACACAAATTTAAATACAAATTTTCATACCATTTCAACACATTTTACCATTTTACATTCATAAATAATAGATAATCAATCAATCGATTACTACTTTCTTAAGGGATTTACATCTTTCAGCTTCATGTTTTTATATTTAAATCAAAATTAGATTTTTATGTACGAAAATACGCAGTTTCTCATTTATTTGCAAGATCACGCTTCTCTCATTATAGCGAAAAATAAATTACATTTTAATTGTAAATTAAAAAGACACTGAAGCCTTGAGGCAGTTTTAATGAGTTCCTTTGATGTGCCCTAGAATTAAATTATTCAGGGAATACAAAACAACTAAAAAAAATACAAAAACGCTATTTGCCTTAATCATATTTTTCACTCTGATTTTCTTTTTCTTTCAATTTTCAACTCAACTATTTTACTGAAATCAAACATTTTAAGCATTTTTATTTTAATTGCATTTATTGACAAACTGTTGATAAGATGATTTTTTTTTTTCGTTAAGTAACAAAGATTGCAGAAAAAAAGAATAAAAAACGGTATCGACCAGAAAGTAAGAAGTAATGACTTTTCAAGCTCAAACTGTGAATTATTTTTCTCTACAAATTTCTGCACTTAATGCTTCTTCGACATTCAGCCGATTTATAGCTAATGCGAAAAGTATTTAGGCAATCCTTTTATCAGTTTACTACTAGAATTCTTTCGCAATCATTCTCTATATTATTCTGAAAACTTTGTATTTAAATGAATTTTCATTTTGCATTTTGTACCCTACATTTCTGCTTGTTTGCATTTATTCTGTAAAATTGTTGACTCTCAAGAAATCGCAATTTTCAACTAACAATAACGCACAATTTGTTTAATTCACTCAAGAAGCCCAAGAGTAGCTTTATGATATATAATTTGTCTTATTCAATTACACAATTACTCTACAAATGTAATATTATTAAGTCGAATGAAAATCTCTGCAAAATAATTGCACATATATATTATAGGTAAACCAATACTCGATTATTATAAGCGAGGTATGTATACAGTGGTGGCGCACATCGAGTTGTCTTTGCTAATGCGTAACAAACGGTAAATCTTTTTTTTTCTGCTTTTAATTGACGTAAATCCACTTTACTCAAAGAATCGTGAAACTAGATACCAAAGAGCTTTTTTCATGTGCTTTTGTGTAACAAGAAACACAATTATATTTTAAGCATGAAAGACTTTGACATTACCAGTTGTTGACTTTTGCAACAATTATTTTATTCTATGAAAAGCAAGCCGCTCAAACGGCAAATTCTTAATTAAAAAATCTTCACGAGATTAAACGTGCATTACACTTTTCTGATTAGTACATAAAATTAAAAATAATATTTCTTTTTCAAAAATTTACTTTTATTTAAAATTTAATAACTTTGATAGTTTGCTTATATTTAAAAGAAAGAGTTAAATTTTTTGTTCACCCTGGGAAATTGTACAATGTATGGAAAGGAAACCATCATTCGGATACTTTAAAAAATAACATTTATCTCCTTTTAACGTTGCTCATCAAAAGTACAACCTTTTTACAACATGCACGGATCATTGATGAATAAAACTATAAATAAGTCATGTTTTAAAATAAACACGGAAGTAAACAAATTGATTTATGTCCGGATCAAGAAACACGGTACTTTTACTTGTAAAAACGATTTGTCCTGTTAATTTCAGGATATGAAAAATATTGTAAGTTTTTTGTTAACAACCGTTACTTACAAACAAAAAAGTGGGTTAAAAGAAGGTAAACACTGTACCTTCATCCGGACAAACGTAGAATCGAGATATTTTACGTAAAAGTTTGTTATAAACATATTTAATGCAATGATTATGAAATATGATATATCTTCAACACATTATTGATATGAAATCGTATATAAATAACTGTTTAGGCAAACATTTTTTAGGGTTCAAAATTATGCATTTTCAAAGCTCATTTTTTTTACAAGTAATGGTTGTTAACAAAATTACTCTAAAAAAAGACAAAATTTTAGTATGACACTTCGAAACATAGAATTTTCAGAAATCAAACATTCTGTTTATTCAATCAAACTGGAAATGATATCATTAGTTAAAAAAAATTAAAAAAAATGTTTAACAAAGGGTACTTTCCCCTGTAATAATAAAAAATAAGAAAGGAAATATCATACTTGTTGCATTTTCTCGAAATCAAGGCAAGGTCTCGGCAGTCTATGAGGTGGTCGATGACGTTTCCTAGGGCTGCAAGCGTTGATGGCATCTACATCTGCGTCGACGTAGTGTTGATGATGATGATGATGATGATGATGATGATGATTTAAACTACTGTAATGATGATGATGATGATCAAGATGTGTATGAAGATACGTGTGAGGCCTGGGTCGCGATCTTGGACGTGGTTGAGGCCTTGGCTCGCTGGAAGAGGCATGAAAGAGTTTCGGTGGAGGAGACAACGAACGGCCCGGCTTATGTGCGTCTAAAGGCGGCGACGTACGAAATTGCACTGGTTGAGATATTACACTTTCGCTCCTACTGTCCAACAGTCCTTGAACCTAAAATAAAAGTAATTCGAATGAAATTTATTGTTACCCTTGGAGACAATGAATGCACTATATCCATGTAACTTTTTCGAAATAACTTAACCATTTGTTTAAATGCAAATTTCTCAGTATCTTGTTTTATTCAAATTCAAAGCCTTATAGAGTTGAATTCATACATACTTCTTCATCGCTCGAACCAGACCCTTCCCTTCCGGTTCTGCTGGCCGGCGCGGAACAAGTGACGACCGTAGCAGGAGCAGCATCATTTGAATTGAATAGCTGTTGCTGAGCCTGGCATGGATTATGTGTTTCACCACTGCCGCCACTATTATTGACTTCGGACCACTTACGCTTTTCCGGTGCAGTGGCCGGTCTGCGACCTTGCGCCGCCGCTACTTTCGGTCCATTTATTACTTCTAACTCCTCTTCCGAGCTGTGTTGGTCGTTGTAATTCAGGTACTCAAGAAAGTTCTGCGCGTCTCGGGCTTTACATGGCATTGGCTGACTCACCGCTTCCATCTCGACCTTGCTGTCCTCTCCAGCCTCGTATTGTCGGAAAGGATATGCTGGCATCGACGCCACACCGAAATCCGTGTCCGATGGTACCGCGCTGTCTGGCAGGCCTGGACTTCCCAGACTTTCCAAAGCTAAAAGAAAAAAGAAATAACAGTTTTATTCAAACAAGAATCTCTTATACTCTTGGTGTTTGTAATGTTTATACATTTGAATTTTATTCTTTCAAAAATGAAACATCAAATTATTCGATTAAATGTATTCATTGGCCTCTGAAAATTTTGTTTAGCAGTTTAAGTCTTCCGTGTTATTAAACATGTACTTCAATTGAATTTTGATCGTTACGCAGTTTTCTGTGATTTAAGTGAAGCCTTTGAACTTACGTATGCTAACCAAAATGAATTGTTTTATCATAATTTATTTTTATCGTCTGCGTTCATTTCATTTGCACTTTCGACAGTTTTCATAGAAATGGTTTACATTGTTTCAAACTTGAGATTAATCATTTATTAAGGTGCTCTCAATATATTTATTCTTTTGTTAGAAATGAAAAAGACAAAGATATCGAAAATCTCTTGATTTCACGAAGATTAAAAAAGTATTGCAAGTTAGTACATCAGAGTGCAGTTGAAAACTGGCGTTTCCTTCGCAGACGTATACGAACGTTAATAATTAATGCAAGACTTTTGTGTCTGTTTATTTGAAGACACTTCATTTGCTGCGACTAGCTCTCTCGGGATCGTATTAGCAAGTTACTATTGTGAGAAACTTTGAAGTAGCTGCATTACATATTTATCAAGCATCTAACGAACATTCATTGTAAGCGCCACATTAACGCTAAATGAACACTTGTGGGGATGCTCGTGAGTGTCAAGTTGTTCTTTAATTCTATACTTGAACGTCACGCGTTACAGTTGCAAAATTACGTATTCCAATCGCGTATCTGAGCTTTTGAAAATCTACACTACCACTTCCACCTCACCTCAACAAAAATACATCTAAATTATTTATTTTATTCACATAATCATACTCTCGTTGTTTCTTTTGAATTCAAAAATAAAAACGTATAAAAAAGAGAGTTACAATTCATTACAAAGTTCATTCTCTTGGAAAAAGAAAACAAAATATGATATTTAAGTATATAGTCGAATTTGAAAAGATGAGACTGGCTAGATGTGATCCGGTTTTCTGTTGAAAAAGTTGGAACGAACTAAAAAGTGTAGAAATGAAATTGAATAATTGAAACCCTACGCCGAAGCCAGGAACCTTTCTATGAATAATTTCATAATTGTAAGAAGAGGCAGACTGCGCGGATCGCATGAATAAAGTGTGCAGCACGCGCGAGGTCACGTGAAGCATAGTACTACGTGTAACGTTATATAGATATAGCGGCACCGACACAGATTCAGCGGGTAGTTGAACGCTGCGCGCCATGTGCCGTGTTATTATTGACTGCATTTATAGTTTTATGTATACACACGGCTTGGCAGCGTACGCGAACCGGGACTAGTTAGTAACCGAGGAGAAGGGATAGTCAGACGGGATGCATAATGGAAGGCTTTGGCGCCCGTCGACTACAATATGAATTCAAAAAAACGCAGACGAGTATTGTAAGCGCGCGATGTAAGTGGAGAAAAACGCCAATGAAACGAATCGGCCTTATTACATGCTTTTCAATGTTAAATACCTCGCAAAAATAACAAAAATTACAATTCGTGCAAAATTCAATTACGACTGCTGCATTGGCGCGCGCGTTCTGTTTACTGGGCACATACATTTTTCACCGTGCTCTCCCAGCCAACTGTTCTTTTAATTGCGACTTTTATTATTTTTTTTCTTCTTCTTTCCCCCTTTTTTTACTTCTTCAACTTTTTGTTTCTTTTTAACGAGTTATGAAGCATGTTTACCGTGTCAATGAAACAAAGAGATTTTTTTTCACTCGAATAATTGATCGTTGGACAGGTTCAAGTAACTTGAACACAATATAACATTGCTTTCTATTTTTAATCGAAAAAAGAAGCCTATTTACTTTTAAATAAATTATATGATAATTCATGTGTTTCTATTTTGAATGTTCAAGCAGTTAGAACTTGGCGCACTCTGTCATTATCAAATTTACTATTCCTATTGGGAGTCGTACAAGTTGTCAAGTCTATATTACTATATATAGTATGCTTAAATGTCATAATATATCTTAAAAGAGCATCAAGTATAGACCGATTGGCGTGTGTTGTAACAACATTGATTTTTATATGTTAATTATAATTCTAAATCGAATGAAAGTGTGCTTTACAGTGAAAGGGTTTATACCTTACTTTTTGCGACATTTATTTTACGAGATACATGTTATATATATTTTTGCCGAGTCGAGTGTAAAGAAGGAAATAATATCGAAACAATTTGAAGTCGGGAAGGTGTAGCTGTGTGTCGATCAATTGCAAAAAGGAAGTGTTTGAAGCGATGAAAAAGATTGCTGCGTTGTGGCACTAAAATAACCATATCAGATAATTCAGGGACTTTATTTAACTCAATCATCTGATATTCAGTTTGAAATTGTTTATTATTAACGCAGGGCCTAAACTCGATTTTTATACCAAGTCACCTTTATTCATCGCCTTAGGAAAAGAAGAGAAGCAAATGAAAAACGCAGTCATGAATACCGCTGACAGTTTACCAGTCTTAATACGCATGGATATCGTTCAAACGTGGCAAAGTGAAGGCCAGGTTTGCTTTTTTCTGAAAACCCAGCTGTACGATTTTTCTTTAATCAACATTTTTTTGATAGAAAAAAATGATGGGTTGGCAACTCTCAACTCCCCAAAATAGTTATAAAAAATTACAGTGAGAAATGATATTCGAAATTGATAATTAAAAATAAATAATAATAGTATCTAGTCTTAAAATAAACTCGAATTTATATCAAATTGGATTCTATTGTAAAAATTTATATTTGTTGAATCAGTTTTTTCTTTATTTATAATTTTTCAATAATATTTGTATTATTTGATAATTTTTAAGCTAAGTATTTAACTATTGTTTAAAGTCATTGATATTACACGCGACGCACATATATAATGTAAATTGATAATAAAATATACGCACGTTTTTCATGATAGTATTATAAATGAAGATAACAGACCAAAGACAACATTACAAATAATTCTGTTACTATATATGAAATAAAAACATTATTATTTAAAAAAAAAGATGAAATAAACAATGAAAAAACGAGAGTTGCGGAGTAGTAAAAAGATTGACACACAATTTTAATAAATTTATAACAAGATTAAACAATTTAAAAACTAATAACAAGAAGTAATATCAAGTAAGTAATATAATAATATATAAGAATTTTTTATTTGTCTTCCTTTGTATTTGCATTTTCTATTAATAAGGTCATATATCATCTATCATGATTTTTCGAGTATATCTGACTGTTACTATGAAAAAATAGTGAAATGCAATTTTCATTTAATAAAAAAATCCAGTATTCTTCTTAAAATGTACCAAACGGCATATTTAACCCTTTTCTGATTAAACACAAATGATTGTTTTGAATGTTTCATAATTGATGTCTCAATTAATAAAAAAAATCTTGTACTATTTTGTTTTTTTATTTTGTTTTTGTTTTTTTTTTTTTATAATTTGTATACATATACATATCAAACATATGGACTACAATCGAACACTGGTATATATTTAAAATTAAGATTCTCACTAGAGTGATACGCGACACGACAATAAGCACCACTAATGAGTCTCATTTGGATTTACAATTTGTTACAAGCAAAACACAAAGCCGTGTATTCACATGGACACTTAGAACTCGACTGGATTTAAAGTGACGCATCCATTAAATTTGCATACGCATGCCTCAAATGTCAGAACAAATGACACGTGTGCGTAAACGCGATTGTAGTCGGCAGCGCATTGTAATTGTCAGCAATTCATACGAAACCCTTCTACATGTGAACCCATTCATTTGACTAGTTTTCAACATCTTTCTCGAAATCCATACGATTTTCAGCTTCAATTTGCAAATTTCTCGTTTAATAAATGGACTCTCTTTCTCTTTCTTTTGACAAAAAATTGTACTCGTCTGGTGAAAAGTAAAAAAGTATAACGTTTTCAATTGCTGAGAAATTTTTTATCCCTTGGAAGAGTATTTTAGGAAAAAAATGTATATTACATCTCGTTTTGCTTCTTCCGAGTCGGAAATCCTTCTGACGTATATAATTCAGTGAATTTTCTTTTTCGCTACACAATATATACTATTCTCGCACCTCGTGGAGCATACATCCTGGACAAAAAGCAATCTGAACAACGTTCAATAATAAATATGTTGGTTGCAGATTTAAGCGGGCGTTTGTTAAAGCTTTTGAAAATGATACTAGGAAAGGGAGCATCGGCGGAAGAGGAGAGGTCAGAGCTACAACAATAGAAGAAATCAGTGACAGAGATTCGGAGCGCGAAGATGAGTATACGTGAACTTGCTTATCGTGGACCTCACGCGGCACAGTCACATTTGACGTCGGGCTCTTCCGATATTCAATTTCCTCTTTAGGAGCGCTGCACGATAGCAATCTCCGGCGCTGTCGCGCGCTCCGTAGCGGCCCGAGAAAGTGTCAGACAAACGTATAAACGTGACGTGCATATCAGCGATGGAAATCAGCTGTCACATTAAGCGCAACCCTCTAATGTAGAAGACGCATTTTCGGTCGCGGCGAGTCTTCCAGGCTCGATTTCAGTAAAGCCCAGTCGCGATCTAATAAGTACGTTAATCCCAAAACGTCATTCGAACTCGACTGACCTTTGCCTCGTTCTTTTCCATCTATATAACTTCAGCCTTTCTGTCTCCGTGCACTCGAGACACTCCTAATGCGATTAACGCTAACTTTCCGTCAACACCTTATAAAAATACCGCATGCAACGACCGTGCAGTCGTGATCTCTGGTATTTAAGCTTAAATTTCCTCTTTTCTTTTCTCATTTCTCGTCTCTTGTTCCAAAAAGAAGAAGTAAAAACGAGAAAACAACTTTGTTTTGGACAAATATAAATGGGGTGTCTTTACAATCAGACTTTTTTTATCCTAAAGAAACTTTTTTAATGAAACTTTCATGTGAAATTTAATTTAGAAAAACAACAGAGAGAGAGAGAGAGGAAGAGATTTTTGTAAAAGGTTAAATAAAATTATATAAGTTTTGGTAACCGGATGTGAAGGGTAACTGAAAATATATAGCTAGAGGAATAATTATTTTTCAATTTATGATAAAATAGCTTCGAACAAAAACTTCGCTTCCCTCAAGCATACGAAAGGATTTTTTTTCAAGAATAAAGATTTTATAGAGTCGGACGTTTCGAATAGATAAAAATCACTATTTTGGGGTTTGCATATACGTGGTTCACTCAACGCTCTGTGCTCACTCTTATTACCATTCGAAAACATTGTAGAAGATTCATCTTGAAATTTCACGTGCAAAAGTGAATTTCCTCTCGTATAGAATTTCTGATAGAGTAATCTCTGGTCTGTGTCATTCGATGGAACACGCAATTTCATTTCAACTTTATTACTGATGGACTTTCAGAATTAGACAATTTGATTTATGTATCTTGAAAGTTTATCCCTCTTTCAGGATCGCTTAAGAGATTTTAATTCAAATTGGTACTAATAAAATGGAATGAAATAAAGGAAAATGATAATTGCAAAATTTTATCCCGGATTAAAATTTGAATATCCAGTTCTATCCTGCCAAGTTGATCCTTTTGGAATTTCTGAAAAATTTTATTTGAGTTTTATTATGAAACCATGGTTGTCTGTAGCAAAACCCAAGTATAGCTGACTTATCAAAGTTGACCGATCTGCCTACTTTTTGTTATTACGGAAAATTAAAGGTTAGGGCTATTTTTAATGTGTTTTTTATGCAAATAAAAAATTTAATTGAAGAGATGAATTTTAGAATGATGCTTGTATTTTTCATTGAACAAGGCTATTCGCCCTGCAGAGTACACGAGAGTACATGGAGAATATATTAAATCTCGTGTACACGGTAGATAAGATTCCAAATTGAAAATTTGTGCTCGTTTTATTCTTCAAAAATAACATCAAATAGCATAGAACAATTCATTTTTTTTATTTGTTCGCTTGGTACTCGTTTTATTCTTAAAAAAAGTAATCACAATATCTTGAAATACTCTTACATGTGCACTCTCATATATACCCTCATGTACTTTCGTGCACTCTCATGTACTCTCGTATGCTCGCATATACTCTGCAAGAATCTCTGTGATAAAAATTATTGTCACCTAATGATTTTTACAATTTTATGCTGAAAATTTATTTACTCTGTTAAAGTTAAAAAAATTCTAACTAATTAACAAAAAAATATGATACAAGTTAATTGAGTTACATATTAATAATATTTAAAGCTTAGAGCTGATTGTGTTTATTTAGAAGCCAGCTGAGACTCTTGATAATGCTGAAATTCCAAACGTTTTCGGCTAAATTTTTGAAAATATATCTTTCTAATGTAAAAATAAGCCTATGAATTAAAATCTTTAGTTAGATTATGATTTTCATAGATAGAAACCGTTCTTTTTTTAAAAAAGAAGTTTCAAATTTCAAATAAATAATAATACAAATTAAAAAAAAACTACTAAGTAAACAATGTATTGAACATATGTTTCCTCATCCTGTTTTTTACTCAGGAATCCAAATCCGTTAGATTTTTATTTTAACTAAACAAAACGTGTTTTCTAATCAAAAAAACGAACTTCATCTATATACCTATTTTGTTTTATAAATCATGTTGTATTTAAATTCCATTTCTTCAGTTCTTGGGTCCCTTGAATACAAAAAGTAACTTCTCAAAGGTGTGCTACTAAAATGAAAATAATGTTTTTTTCTCGTTCCAAGTGTCATTTAATTTCAGATTTGCTCACATGAGTCTCTTCTTTCCTTTCGACTCCCTAAGGGTTCCTCATCTAATATCAGTAAGAGTATGCATGAAATTTTTCTGGATGTTAGTTGTGTAAATACTGAAAAACTCAAAACCATTGTGACCAAGAATTGAAACTCAAATTGAAGCGACGATTATAACAAGTACTTAACAAACTTGAGCTTTCTTTACACCGCTTACACAGACTTCAGTTCTAGGATTTAAAAAAATGAAATGGGTTTTGCAAATCATTGTTCTTTAAAGTAAAAATTTTCCTGTGATGATTTTTAATGATCTCTTGAGTACTTTCGTTGATACCATAATTTTTTTGTTAACAAATTATTTATTAACGAATGATAAACAATCAACCTAAAATTATCGATACATCAATTTGATGTATTCTTGTACTGAATATTATGTATAAACACAATTTTTATATTTTTATGTTTATGTATTATGACGGCTCTTGTCGTGTGGAGTTTCACTTTCTATTGGAGAATTTTTGGTTGAGATAATTCAAACATTAAAAACCTTTTATAATCTCTGTCAATCTATTGAATGAAAATGGAGACAACCCTGAGAAAAATCTGTTTTAGTTAAAGTAACTGACAATAATAGTTAGTTAATGTAATCAATTAGTACAATTAGTTAATATAACTGAAAACGACGATAGTAAAGGGTGTTTAACTGTAAAGATCAATTGACACAACTGAAAAAATTCAGTTCAGCATAGGTCACAACTGACATTTTCAATAATGGCAGGGTTATAACTGCCATTATTCAGTTAAAATAATAGATGAACGATGTTAAATATAATGTTTGAAGCAACATATTGTCAGTCATAAATGAACTTTGTTTAACAAAAATACTAAATTGCTATTTGTATGTGTAGACAAACTATAAAAATTGTGTTATCGATGGGTTAAAAATGATTTCATTTATAAAACAAAGAATGTACTGAGTATGTATAATATATCATTGAAACATTATAAACGAATCCTGTTCCATTATTAACATTCTGACGACGCACTATATTCACGTTTTGGACAAGGGATCAGTTTTTTCATTCTTCAACTTTTTTTATTAGATTTTATATTATAACACTAGCCAGTAATTACGTCTGTTAGAGCGTAGCAAGAAAGCAGATAGCACTATACGTAAGTATTGATAGTAGGTATTTACATAGTAGAAAAGAAAAAGACATTCTATTAAGGTTAAGGTTATCGTAATTTTACCTCAATTTTCTTTGGATGATTCATATATTATAATGGTATATGATTCGATTCAATTGATAAAAATAATTATTAAAAACTTTCAAACTGTAACATTTAGTTAATTGACAATCGCATTATTTTTTATAAAATGAGTTTGTGATGCAACAATTACAAAATTTCAATATGTTAAAATACTTTCAGAACTTCAATGGTACTGATTTTTACATTATAACTTTATTTATAAAATTTTGTTCATTTTTTGAATAATTGTTCACTATACAGAGAGAACAGAATACAGGACTATGTTATTAAATGAGCCAAAATGTATTACTTTTTGTTATAAAAATAGTGGTCGACTTGAATTATTGATGATGATTAGAATTTTTTTGGAACGAAAATATATGAAATATATATGAAAGATTTATAAAATATCACATTTTACGTTTTGCATTCGTATTTAAATACTTATTTTTAAAATTTTACAAGTATCTCATAAAATATCTTTATTTTAATTGTTAATATGATTAATATATAATGATAATATAAATAATATAAAATATTAATATAATGCTTGGCTGTATAACGGATCCGCCGTCAATGCAGCGTAAACCCTTTCGGCCAATCAAAGGCGCCGCCCGATCACGTGCGCCTTTGAACTGCCAAATTTTGACAGTTGGACTTCATCGCCCGAAGCCAACGTCCGCCCGTGCCAAAGTTCGCCCCTTGACCCGCCGTGCCCGCTTAGATTCGCCCCGCAAACCCCCCTTGTGTTCGCCGTCGCGAGTGCCGAGTTTGTGCACCGCGAATTCGTGCCCGGAGGAAGCCGTCGTCGTCGCCGCCGCCGTCGCCGCCGACAAGAGCCGCCGAGCCGAGTCGACACCGCTGCCCAGGAGCTATCTTTGTTTTTGCGCCTTTTTGTTGCTCCAGCGGTGAGTTTGTTTTTATATTTTTTTTCGTGCCGTCTGTCCGTTGCCGTCCGACGTTGCTCGCCCGTGATTTTTGCCATCCTGGGATAAATTCCCTGCCCGCTAGCCCGCCTAAATTCATTGCAATTTTTCCCCGCGCGAATCCCGCGGTGCCTGACCATCACCGCGTGACAAATAGCGATCCTGCCAAGATTGGCATAAGTGATTAATTTTCTGAAAAGAAAATTTATTTTTCCGAGGCTTGAGCGCGAATTTGCTGAACATATTTTCGTGTGAAAATTTTTGTTCTCAAATTCGGTTCAAAAAGTGTAACGACCCGATTCAAAACAAATCCGTTGTTTTGAATCGAAAATAAATTCAGCTTGAGCGGGATTATTTTCTGAAGAATATTATTTCTTCAAATTATATTTTTTTTTGCTCGCTGCAATTTTGACGGTTGAAATAAAATATTTCACCCCTATTTTTGCGAATTCCACCCCTAATTTTACCAGATTGCGACGGTTTGCGAAATTTGTCTTTTCTGTGTGAAACAAATTTTTGTTTAATTATTGTTAAATTGTAAAAATTTGTTGCCCCTGAAATTTTGCCCAAATTTTGTTGTGAAAATTTGCGTGCCCTCTTATTTTCAGGACTGACAAGTTGGCAAAACCTTGCAATTACCTAAAACCGCCCTTTTTAACCCTTTGACCCTTATTTTAGCTTACCCGAATTTAACGTTGCGGGAATTTTTGAGATTTTTGATTCTGTTCAGTCTCATTGGTGCTCTTGATTTTTTTTCTTCGAAGAAATTTCAATTTTTGTTGTTCGCCCTTCGACCTTATATTGCCCTTTGAGGATTTTCTTCTTTCTTCCGAAGAAAAATTGTAAGGTCGGTGAAAATGGATAGTACTATGTGCAAGTCGATATCTCTCTTGAGCTCCGTATACGATTTATCGGAAGATGCTCTGAGAGATGCCTTGGCGCAGAACAACCTCGAAACCCATGGGAGTGTTTCCATGTGCAGGAACCAGCTGATCCAGTTCTACCATGAATCAGGATTTACTGATTCACTGGACGAGAGCTTCGAGATCGCCGTCCCAGCAGGTTTCGAGCCATCTTCTCCAGGCCCCACGCTGGGGAGAGAAGCTGGACAATTGTCCATGGCGATGCAGACCGGCCAAGCTCCCCAATCGGTACTGCAAAATCAGGTGGCCGAGGAGCCCGTTTCCTCAACAACGGCCCCAAGAAGCTATGCCAGCTTCGCAAAGCCCGGCATCACAACGGCGAGAACCTCAGTTGGGTTCTCAAGCAGGTCTGCCAACCGCAGCCGTTGGATTGAGTGCCCAGGGCTGGGGAAGTGCTTCTATCAATGCAGCTGGCAGGCTCATTGACACGTCCTCGACGCCCCGCAGGCTCAATTATGAGCAGGGTCAATATTTGCCCCCTAGCTTCATAGACCTGTGGTCATTTGGTGAGATGCGTCATACGCTAACCACGACCATAGCTCCGATGGGTGCTAGCACGATGGTGACCTACTCGCAGGCTCACCAGTGCCACCCCGGAGCACAGGTGCAATCCCCAAAACCGGGACCCAGAGAGCTAGGCGGCAAAGCGTCACCTTTGCTGAACCACTGGTGCATCACTCTGAACCCCTGGGGAGCACCCACCGAAATGTGTCGACCCTGGCGTCTAAATGGAACCTGAAGTATCCAGGACGCGGGGACATTTTGGTGGAGGAGTTCTTAGCTCAGTTGCTCGAGTGCTACCAGGGCACTGACCTGACTGAGGCAGGTCTGTTCGAATGTTTGCCCTTCTTATTAGAAGGAAATGCCAGACAGTGGTACAGGCAGCACCGGGACCAGTGGTAAAACTGGCCTGAGTTTGTGCGCCTGTTTCGGCAGAGATTCAGTGGACCCAGGTTCCAGGCTCGGATCCGAAACGAAGTCCTGCGCAGGACCCAAGCGCTCAATGAGCCCATCGCAGATTATTTGGAGAATCTGCGTGGACTCATGAGTTACGTAGATCCCCCGATGAGCGAAGAAGACCAGTTGGATCGCGCTTATAATAATCTGC
>JAQQRF010001100.1:0-24831 GCA_030523145.1 Trissolcus brochymenae
TGAACTGAGTATGGACATTAAAAATTGCTCATGAGTTGAAAGAGTTCTGTCTCCCAAATTAAGCTCTCGTAATATAAATGTTTTGTTCTCCTGTCTCTTTTTTAAAAATTTATTAGCCCTTTTTCCGAACATCCCACCACTTCAATCGGTTACATCTACCATTACCAGTGATTGTGATTGAGACCATCTCACTACTACTAACGGTTACATCTCACCATTTCCACTATGACTCATATAGGCGTATTCTTGCCTCACTTTGAGCAAGAATATAACTAATTTAAATTTTGACATTCCTTAATAGTTAAATTAGTTTATAATAATAAAAATTAGTCAAGATGTAACACCTGGAAAAAATATATCAATCGCAACGCAGGATCATATGAACCTAACTCCGAATCATGAGGTTGTTTTTCACCATGCTGTAAGAAAAAAACATAGGATCGCAACAGAGCAATCCAAGAACATTCACCTATCGTCAATGTGAAGATTCCAGATCGACAACGTCAAGCTCTGATTCGGCTTGGGGTATGTACGCGTCGTACATGCGTTCTGTTTATTCACGAGGGCTACCTGAGAAATAGATATAAAAACAACACTCGTAACTGTTCTTATCATTAGTGAATAAACTGGCTTTCGCGACGGATTCATGCAAAAAGAGTATGAAACACAGCACAGGGTCGTACAGCCCGAATTCGGAGTCGAACGGTTGTTTTTCCGTGTGCCGTAAAAAATCAGAAAGTTGCGAACCAAAGTCTTACACGAGTTACAAAGATGAATCATTGTACGACTCAAAGTCGACGTCAAAGTCACGCTCGAGCTCTGATTCTTCTCTATACATGGGCTACGTGTGGGTCAAAGGGTTACCGTAAAGGCGTTATAAAATACGCAGCTCACGACTTTTCGCTTCTTAGCAAAAATGAGTCTGCCCTTTGAGCACCCGTTCACAGCGATGATATGCGGACCAACGTCCTGTGGTAAAACACAGTTTGTGAAAAAGTTTTTACAAAATTTAAATACCGTCTGCAACACAAAATTCAATAGAATTCTGTTTTACTACGGTGAATGGCAACCATCGTACAATGAAATGGGAAGCAACATAGAATTCAAGGAAGGCTTGCCGCCAATTGGGGATTATTCGAATGACAATGATAAAACCAAATTGTTTATCGTCGACGATCTCATTCATGAATCGTCAAGCAATGTAATGGTCGATCTGTTCACCAAGGGAAGCCACCACAAAAATCTCAGTATCATGTTCATCACACAAAACATGTTCCATCAAGGGAGCGGACAGCGCGACATTTCGCTCAACACAAACTATTTAGTTTTGTTTAAAAATCCGCGAGATCGCGCGCAGGTTCAACACTTGGTGACAAGTCTACCCTGAAAATCCAAAGTTCTTGCAAGAGATCTATTTCGATGCCACATGCACACCCTTTGGTTATCTTTTTTTTGACTTGAAGCAGACAACGCCCGAAAATTGTCGATTCCGTACAAACATTTTTCCAGACGATCGGTTTCAGTACCTGTACGTGCCTACCAAAACTTCGTCAAAGGGCGATGACGAACTAACAACCGTTCCAATTTACCGTTTACAATGGTAAGGAACGGACCTGTGAGTGAGCGCTACGCAATCATTCTACGTGCATTACCACACCTTTCGAAAGAACAGAGGGCAGCTGTTTTACGCAAAGCCGACGCTGATCTCATAAAGTGCATTTGTGAGTGCGCTCTAAATACGCTAAACGGCAACGTTCCGCTCAGCAGTAAAGACAAGAAGAAATTGCATAAATACGCAAGAGATTTGAGAAAACTGTTTAACCGTGATAGCTCGTGGAACAGTAAGAAAAAGTTCATTGTACAAAAAGGTGCGGGCGGGTTTCTAATACCGCTCCTGACAGCTGTTAGGTCCATCATCACCAGTGCGATCGCAGGGTTGTAAGATGGAGCACGCGAAGAAACTTGTTCTCGTGGCTCGTGAAAATTTGAAGAAAATCAATCGTATTGATACAGAAATGAGTGATATTCTGGATCTGAAAAACAGTGATGACTTGGAAAAGTCGAAGCTGTTTCAGCAGGCGCTCACCCGTTTTTTGATTATATGCAACCCTAAGCATGTACAACCACACGTGACGGAGACGTCACCATAGGTTTCACACGAAACACCGTCAGCCGTGTTCGAAGATCAGCACTGTACCAGGTAAATATCAAACAAAAGCACGGCTACTGCTCCGAGCACTGCACAACCTACCAAATAATACATTCTTGTGGGACGATAAAGGAGTCGTAACGATCAACAGAGAAGCAGTGCCAGACTCTAATATAATCGATCTCGTGAACGAGGCTATGAGGTCGAGAAAAACGTGAAACACTCCCGGCCGTCATCAGTTTAATGCTCTTCTCATAGCGGTGAACATTCCACGCGAATACGTAGGAAATAACGAATTGTGGAGTCTTGTGTCGCCTACGAAAAAAGGTTTAAAGCTCACAGTGCCAACGCTTTTCAAGGTTAGCTCAGACTTTTCGGGTTCCGATCTATCGCCGAGGCTGGACACGAGCGCTTTCGAAAGTTCCGAGAGTGAAGACTATCAGAGCGGCGAAGGTAGGCGAAACATCAAGCTGTCCTGGTCCTGTCTAAGAAAATGACTGAAAAGCAATTAAAAAAATCTACTACGACGCCTCGCATCCTGCAGGCTTTGCTGGTAAGCGCCGACTAGTCGCTGCAGAGCGAGGAAAAATTTCTAAAGAAAAAAAAAATATTTATTTAAAAGTATGGGTAAATAAACAGACTGTTTACAACAAGCACAGACCGGCGATCAGAAAATTCACGCACCGTTCGTACAGGGTTGAAAATATCGACTCTCTTTGGAAGAGCGATGTGATTCAGATGACGAGTCTCAAAACGTACAAAGACGACTACATGTTTTTGTTTTGTTGTTTTTGAAGTAAACCGCGACTGCCTGTTCAGTTACAGACAGATCGAGGAAAAGAATATTCAAAGTAGTGAAGGACTCACTATGGACAGACACCGCTGACCCATCATTTTTAAAAAAGAGTAGGAGTCGTCTAGGAGTGAGGGGGAGGAAATAGGTAACGCGTCAGCGGTTCACGCGCGTCCATAGGCGAGGCCCGACTAGCGAAATTTTGTCAGCGGTTTCAATATGTACTATTCAACGAGGCGATTTTCTGCTGATTAAGCAGTAAAATGATTATTAATCAATCGCATTATTTGACGGGACAAAAATAAGATAAATAACGATCGAAGGTGAGTATCCATCAATTTATCGATTAAGAAAATTTTTCAAGTTAATAATGTCTCGATCTATTTAAATCTTAAAGAGAGTGAGCCAGAGGACGGGTCGATAACGCGTTCGAAGAAAAGAACTCGTGTGCGCTATCGCTCTTTAAATGCACAACGTTCAGCGATAGTTTCGACGGTTCGATTTATCTGTCGAACATGGGTCCTGCGTAAAACAGGATTTGGCTGAAAACTTAGAAATGGATGGAAGAATTTACCGCGGATACAATGCCGTGGGTTTGTTAATTTTTCAGGTCGTGACGTCGCGCGGATCATGCGGAAGCATGATGCGTCAGCCGCCGATCCATGAGTCCGGGCGTCAACTCGCGAGGACCGCGTTTTTCGGCTTATTCCTTAATTTTTTGACAGGTGATGAAACAGAGGGTCCATAAGAACAAATTTGAGATTGATGAATAAATACACGAATAAAATAGTATTATAATTCAAAGTACGTCTTGTTAACAACGGGCGTGCAACAAGCTTGTAATCGGATGCTCAACAATAAAAATCTTGAGATAAAATCCTTTATTTTGTATACGTTACACATTGTTTTTTACTATACTCGATGCTCTTCATGTCTCCACAATCATGCCGCCTCATTAATTCAATCTCCGAGAGTAAACATCTGGAAAATTTTCACATCGGCAAAAGAAGGCGAGCTTTTCTGCGTAGTGGAGAAAGCTTTTCAGGAGGACCCCCATCTTGAAATCCCTCTCGAGGGATTCATGCACGAGACTGTCCTTTGTCAGCTTGACCTCAAAGTCTATATGTCTATATATATTCCGAAAATGCACAATTTTCAGGTATTTAATTTTATCGATTCTCCACAGATCCTTCCAGCGGTGACGACGCGACCCTCGCGTCGAGGACATAGTTCGAGAGTACGAGCAAAGCCGAGTGACAGCATGTGAGTAACAAATCATCCTCCTCTACTTTTACTCTTCATTTTTCTGCAGCAAATTTTAAACTTTTCTTTTTTCATTTTTCTTTTTCAGACACGCATCTTCCCTGACGGTCTTCCCTGGCGGACATCCCCACCTGGCTCCATAACGCTACAAAAATAATAAAAATATCTACAATTGTAAATTAAAAATCATAAAAGTGTAGTAAAAAGTATTTAAAAATATAGTGAATTATAACCACTAATTTCAATGTTTTTAATTAACACTTTCCCTTTTATAACAAAAATATCGAATTAAAAAAGATTTACTATTATTATCGGGGTAGGTGGAAATAATAGTACTCTCACTACAATTTCCTTTCTTTTTTATTCAGGCTCTTATTCTTAACTTAACGATAAATTTCTCGAATAATTCCCGAAACAGCATTTTTGCACGCTCGAGACTCTTTCCGCTCTCACACCTTTTTTACTGTAAACATCGTAATATTCCTCAACAATTTTATCAGTAGCCCCGTAGTCGGTTCTAAAGAAATCGCGAAATTGATCGATAGTAAGACCGCAAGAAACAAAATGTAGAAACATAATCGAATAATGGCCGCACACGTCGGAGTTTTCATCTTGCAATCGACGATTGTTCCAATCGTAGAAGCTACAGTTCTCTCGGATTCTGTCTCGGTGCGCTCTGATAAGGGGCGGTAGTCCGAAGCTGTCAAAGTAGATGCCTCGTCCATTTTGATCGACATAAATGACGACCCAGTGACTTCCAGGCTTCATATGGACATCGGTGTTAAATATGAGCGCTGCGGGTCTTGACCAGACTTTAGGTATACGGTCGGCGGGGTAGACACCTTTTGAGCGGACCGGTACAATCTCTAGCGCTGTTAAAAGCTCGAAGGTGTTCATGCGTCTGACGGTAAAGTCGTTCTGACGACAGGGTTCCAGCAGCGTATTTTTAGCTCAACTCCCGAAATCGACCAGTACGTGACGGCTTGTGTCGATCTCCAGAACGTTGTCGTATTCCGCGTAAATGATGCAGTTGGCTGTTGCTTCTAAGGCTCTGCTGAAGCGAACCTCTATTCTCACGGTACCGTGCCTCATGAGGTTCCAGTGACTATCCGTGATGGCCGATAGGTCAGGGGTAAGATCGAAAGCCTAGAGACAGAAACCGTTGGGGTACTCGGCCCTACCGATGCAGTTACCGTCGTCGGAAAAATGAAGCCCGGTCCCGGTGAACAACGTATGGTACGCGTCGACATACAAGGAGTTTTCGAAATCGGGCTGAAGGGCTCGTGCTAAAAATTGAGTACCGTCCACGTACGGGGCGAGGTAGTTGATATCGTAATTTTTTAAATTGAAAGGGTTCGTTGTAATCGATCCGTTATAGGCCACGTTGTCCACGAATCCTAGGATGATCCTTTTAAGGATTTGGCCCAGGATTACATTATCAAGAGTCTCACCGTGCACACCGGCGTGGATCGCTATGGCTTTGATCTCTACGCGAGTGAGAAAACACCGGGACTTATTTTCACCCTCCGTACAACCAGAGTAGCCCCCACGATGTGCAATAACGCAGTGTCGCTCGGATCTATGAGACAAAAAGTGTCTCTGGAGCTAATAAGTCGGAGTTTCATCTCCACGCCGTTGATGAGACATTTTTCCTGATTGAAAATATCCACATAAAGGTGAACGATTAGATCGACCGTTTTACCCTTTGTAAAAAGTTGACGGCGTTTGACCAGTCCCTTGTTATCCCTTGTAGAGATTCTATTTATGCACGGTACGCGTAAGCGTTATCCGGGGGAGGAACGAGTTTCTGGTTCAGGTACACATCGACCTGGTTGAACAACGAGTGCATCAGGTTGTTTACAGGTCCGGCGGAAGCGTCTATAGCGACATCGGGTTTTTTGCGAACCATCTGTACCCTGACAGAGAGCATGGTATGCGCCAGGTCCAAGTAATCCTCGCTACTGCTCCCCGTGACCACGAACTCTAGAGGGGCATCGTCCGTCAAGGAGGATATAGGCTTGTAATGGACCCAAGAGCCACTCTCGATAGTGGTCTGAGTCGGAGGCAGAGTGAACAGGTCGATTTTTCGAAGCGGTTTTCGCGCTTTCTCCATCTTCCCCGCTTTAGAGACCTTACGACGCGACCGTCTGGCGACCGACTCACGCTTTCCCCCTACTTTTCGTTATTGATATCCCGACCCCGACATTATTCTGTCGATTTTTTCATCGGCGGCTCTCTTCAAGTTCGTTGTGGACTCCTTGAATCGCATTTTCAGCGGAACGGAGAACGTCCGTAGCCGTATAATGCCGTACTCGTATCTGTTCAGGTCTACGGGCACTACGCGCAAAAGGGGTGCTTGTACGTTGCCTGTTACGTGCAACTCGCAGAGATTCATATAGACGAACATCACGCTAGGCATCACATTGGACAAGGCTGCCGGGTACTCGAAGCGAACGACCCATCCTACGCCCGTTAACTGTTTCGTCTGGATAAAGTCGAAACGCATAATCTCGAACAAAATCGGGGACAACTGCAACCGGTGATCGACACCGTCGCACTTGCAAATCTGCCTCACTTCTACGTGCCCTCCGTTGTCGTGAATAAACTGTACGTGCCCCTTGATCGCCAGAGAAGTGTTCACCTCGTGCAGTAACGTACTCAGATCACGGTATACACCATGCTTTATAGAGTAGCGCTCATCCTCGTAATCGGCGAAATCACCATTCGGTTTACTTTTGAAACTCTTCATACCGACGTAATTTGACGAGTCTTCGACGGGTATGTGCGAGAACGTTTGAGGAAACTGTATCTCTGAGAGACCGACGACCCATTCCCCCGGTAATCGCCACTCGTGAGGCAGACGCGTGTTGAAATGCGTGGTGGTGTTATCGGGAAAAAAACTCATACTGCCGTTGCTGGGAAGCGTGATATAAAAATCGAATCTCGTCATGTCCCCCGTGTCGTATCCAAGAGACGTAATCTTCAGGCAAGTTTTTCCAGTTGACGAGTTCGTGTTTGTTCTTGCCTCGCCCCTGAGTCTCCAGAACGCGCTTCACTCGTAACTTTGTTCTGGGTACACGACCACCCACACTGCTCAACTCTTTCTCGTAGAATACCCCGTCGATTCTCTCACCAGGGAGAGCGGACAGAGTGTAAACTGTTGGATAACGCAGATTGTTTACCTTGATTATTTGGAACACTTCGTCGGTATAACTGCTCTTATACCCTTTGTCGGGATAACACTTGTCGAACTTGCGAAGCGTTCGATCGAGCGTCACCTCCGCCGGAACCTTCTTGATCGTTGTATGGTAAGAACCGTTGTACGAATCCACAAATTTCTGCAAGACTTCGAGGTATCTCTTTGTCCCGGTCCGTGTGAAATGTCTCCACATTTCGTCCTTCACGGATCTTATGAACCTCTCCACAACGGCGCACTTCACGTCCGGATTACGAGCCACGCAGAAGCGTATTTCCTTCTTCTGCAAGAATTTCTGAAAGTGCTCGTTGAGAAACTCTTTCCCTTTGTCACTTCTGACAAAGACGGGCGTACGAGGACTGCTCTTGCGCAACACTTGACCGGAAGTGTGTACCGTCTCAGAAGCGGACTTTTCTTTCATGGATATGATCCACGCGTATTTGCTGAAAACGTCGATCGTCGCCAAAAGGTAGGTATATCCATCGTTGTAATCTTTGAGAAAGCGCAAATCAATCAGATCGCACTCCCACAAGTCGTCGATGTTGTCAGTGGAGACTAACTTTACCGCGCGTAGCTCTCACGAGACGTCTTTTCCCGAAGAACCCTGCTGGTTGCGCGGGATCGGAGTAAATTTTTTTCAAGAGTTACTCCGCCATTATTTCTTCAGTTTCAATTTTTTCCACACAGGTCTCGTCCCCTGATCACTGTCCTCGCTCAAATAGTCAGTATTGTCGCTGCTTTCGAAAGAGCGGGGGGATTTCGGTATCGGCAAGTCGACGTCGTCAAGCACCGAGCTGAAATTGGGTACTGCCAGCTGTTCCGTGCTCCGTTCAGGCGATCTTCAAAAATTATTGTTCCCTATATACTCTCCGGGTATGTTCAGCTCATGTACTATTCTAGCGAAGGAATCGACACCTTCGGCCGTGACAGTTTTTCGAGGACCTATCGCATCGTTGATGAGGTCCACCAGGTTGGTTCACTGAATGCGCTTCTCGTGTATTTGCACCACGCCTTTATCATCCCACGAGAAAACAGACCGATTCTCTGAGCATCCTCGAGCTTCTCCACCGCCTCGTGAGGGAGCAGAACCATCTTCTTTGCATGTTCCTTATTTTTTCATCTACCCCCTGACACAGCCCCAGCTAGTATCGACCCGAGAACACCCAACAGAGGAACGAGAAAACCCCCTTTCTGGATGATGAGATTCTTCTATTTCTTCCAGGTCCCTTTCGACTCTGCTAGCTTCCTCAGACAGGCGGCGTGTTTCTTCAAACAGCGCTGTTGCGTTTTTGAAACGGGAACGTTACCTTTCAACGTATTCAACGCGCACTCGCAAATGGATCGTACGAGCGATCAAGAGCGATGCGTTCTTGGGACTGATCGGTGCTCGCTTCCCCAGTATACCCTCAAGACTGAGATGGTTTCCAGATTACTGAGCGGTAGGGAAAATACATGTGCGGAACCTACAATTTTCAGGAGTGCTCTGTTTCAGATCTAACAACAGGTACCCGTGCGGTTGGAGAGTTTCGTCGTAATAAATCTCCTGCAGGAACTTCGGGTTTTCAGGACAGACTTGTCTCGCCAGATGGAGTATCTGCGCGCGGTCACGGGGGTTCTTAAACAGGATCATATAGCTGGTATTCAGGGTCATGTCTCTCTGACCACTCCCCTGATGGAACGAATTTTGAGTCAGGAAGAAGACGCCCAGGTTCGTATGATGCGATTTTTTTGTAAACAGGTCGACCATAGCCTTCTTCGACGATTTGGACATCAAATCGTTGGTCACCAGCAGTTTGCTTTTTTCACGATCGTGCGCATAATCGTTGGAATCGGGCAGACCCTCATTGAATTCTATGTTCAAACCCAGTTTGCGGTACCCTGCTTGCCACTCCCCGTAGTAAAACAATATTCTGTCAAATTTTTCGTCGCACACGTAGGGGAGGTTCCTGATAAATTTCTTTAAAAATTCTGATTCCCTCGCCCCGCTCGGACCGCACACCATGGCTGTAAATGGATGGTGAAACATCAACAATATCTCTCCAAGTAACCAAACTTTTTGGTCGAAACTACTTTTATAATTAGTCGAAGCGCATCAAGTTTCTGGCTTTGCTCTCTCTCAGTCGCTTCTCCTCTACAGCGCGCTCCATCTCCTCGCACTGACGTTTGATAGCCTCCATCTCCCTGACTTGCCTCTCCCTGACTTGCCTCTCCCGTATGCGCGCGGCTTCTTTCCTCCCTCTAGAGAAACCATTGTCATCATCGCTCTCCTCCTCTTCTAACCTCCTGTACGGAATCTTTGATTTTCTCTGGAAGATTCTTGAAAACATCTTACCTGTTCGGACTGTCAGGGTGAAATGACGGATAATCAGACGATGCGACTTTTTTCAAGGCATGTAGTAACGAGACGTGAAAAGTTACAGAGTATATTCGTTTTTATTCGAAACGTACAGAATTAAATCGTTGAAAACGATATCGAAGAGACCGCTGTCGGCTACAAAGTAGGGATAATCTTTAGCTACTTCTTTCTGAACCTCATAGTACACAGTTTTCAACCCGTCGAGGGTGAGGTCTTTGTATCCGTCGAGGGTGAGGTCTTTGTATCTGTCGAGGATGAAGGTGTAAAGGTGATTTATCCCCTCAGCATGGACACGCAATCCGTCCAACCAGGCGTAGATCGAGCAACTGAGACGCGCGAGGCCACGAAACGTCGATTCCTGCAGCATTATGTTTCCGCTCGGGTTGTTCATCTCTAAAACCGATCAATGTTCTATTTTGTACAAAACAGTCGGAAGCGCAAGATTTTTGTTATTTATTTTTTTTTCTACGAACCTTGGTGAGACGTGATCATGACGCTGTATTTTCCGTAGCTCTGACAGAAACTGACAACGACCGCTGGTGACACATATATTTTCTCAAACGTACGCTCGGCGTCCTTGAGACGCTCCAGTATAGCCTTCGATTGGTTTTGCAGAAGGTCGTATTCATTGTCGATCAGTTTGATACCGACCCAATAATGCCGTGCAAGCACTACGTGTGGTCTCCACCCTCTACCACCCGTCACTTCATGAAGCCCGACTATCGCGAATTTCGATTTTGACGCGTTGAGTAGAAACAGTGTATCCAGCACTGTGTCGGGGAGTACGGAATTCATTGCTTGCGACTGGTCTTCGAGAGATAGTAGAGCAAACTGATCCACCAACGCGTCGTCAAGCTCGAGCGATCGTTTTGCTAGCGTCAGCTTCGAACCTTCTAGAATCCATTGTCTCACTTTGAACGCGTTGTTCAATGCGCAGACGTAATTTTTATTGGCATGGAAAAAACACTTTTCCGATATCCTCGGCATTTTACGTAGTGGAGGATTCAGAGGGTCGATTTCCAGATCGATGATTGTTTGATGCAGGAATGGTTCCAGAAAAGACTTTTTCTCTTTACCACGGACGTGAATCACACATGCGCCTCCTGCAAAGAGGCTCCATTCGGCCACCACCTTCCGTTCTTTAGCGAATCCGTCGGTCCAGCAGATTCCGTGATGATTCGACGTCAGTCAGTTATTCCGCGAGCGCGTTTTCCTGTCCTTGAACTGGAACCATGGGTTGGGCTCTCTAATTCAATGACCCGTCGAGCGGCAGTCGTTCAGAGAGACGATAGCGATTTATTTAGGTACGAAGGCCTGTTTGTTATCGGTGAAACCCTGCATATCGATCACGAAAACCACGGTGCAAGTTGATACCGCGAGGAGACAAAAGCGACTGACATTTAAAAAAGACTATTTAGTCTGTTAAAATGCTGAGTTTGATAAATAAAAACAGAAACAAGCATCAACTTTTTTATCGAATCTGACATTTAAAAATACTATTTTTGATCTTATTCTGTTGAAATGTTGAGTTCGGAAGAGAAAAACAGGAACAAGCATAAACTTTTGAAATTTGTTATATTCGAATGACGTGGATATGGGAAAAAAGGATTCATAAAATTCTGCTGAATTGTAAATTTATTCTTCTTACATATGTTGTCAAAACTAATCTACATTCCTAAAAATATTAAATTACGCGTTTTCTGCTTACATCAAAATCGTACAGTTCGCCGCCGTCAAAAATTCTATCCAAAATACAAGGTATACTATCCTGTTTTACATGCAACTGATTAAAACAGTCTTGGTCTCGGTAATACAATTCGTTATTTTTGTTATTAACGAGTTTTTTCAAAAAAGTCACGGTGGCAAACAACGTCCGTGTTAATCGATTCAAAAAAAAAACGGTAGTGAATAATGTTCCGTGGATGGTTTGCGTTTCAAGAGGACGGGTTGGATGGATTTTTTTTCTTTACACGTTACGACATTGTGAAATACCGTACGCTGTATGGACGTGCATTCGAGGCGTACGGGTTCGGTCCTCTGTTTCAACGCGAACGATTTCATAGTTTGGAAATTCACTAGCTTGCTGTTCTCGTGTTGACACGAACCCCTTGGACTTTGCAAACCTCGGCAGTACTACCATCCGCTTTTTGTACCTGAAACCCGTAAAATTTCGGACCATTGCAAGCAAAACTAGAGATGTACGAGTCTTTTCTATATGCTTCCAACTCGTCCGACATGTCCTCCAGATAATTTCCCGCCGGAGAGTCGTACTCTCCGGGTTTGCTTACAAAAATGACAGAGTCATTTTTCGGTGTCCACGAACAATACTCTTCTCTGAAGCTTTTCCATGTAAGAATAAAGTTTTACACTAGCGTGAGCTGTTGTATACGCCGCGAGAACAACGTTGGCTACTAAGGATGGTTCTATAGCCGGAACTGCCTTGCGATGCGCAACGTACATCACCTCCTCATTCACGGGGAAAATATTGCAGCACTCTTCGGACGGATCGGTCAACAACCGAAGCAGTTCGTTATGATTGCGCACGACCTCCGTTTTTGAAACATCGACTCTCTGTGCAAACTTTCCCCAGAAACTGTTGAGACACAGTTTGGATACCGCACGCAGCCCCGGGTTCATTCTGATATTGTCTTTCTCCAAAATAATTTTTTCTGTTTTCTTATAATCGCGGATATACCTCTCTTTTTCTTCGTCCGATCTTACTTTTTCGGGCGAACCGCTCGATTCCTGTTTAATTTTCGAAAATTGGTTAATGTACGCCGAAAATAGCCCGTCGAATTGCTCTCGTCGTAACTAACCGTCTCGTAATGCCAGATTTCCGAAATTCGCTGTATGCGGTATCCAAGTTTTACAGCGTACCGGACCTCGTCAACAACCCATACCCCGTCGGAATATTTTTCGTCTGGATTCTCGTGAAGGCATTCCCCGTTCCCCGTCTCTTATTGAAACGCACGGGTAGTACAGGGTGAAACAAAGCGCGTGGCGGTAATACACGACAGGCAATCAGACCTTCTACTTTTGCTATATCGTTATTTTTACCCACCAGGTTTTCGCAGTCGTCCCCTACAAACACCTGTGGATGCTTTATCGGGAATTTTTGATACTTACAAACCCAGGGGTACAACGAGCATATATCTATATACTTTATTTTTTCATGATCTTTGGTTTCGTAGAAAAATGATATGTACTCGGTTCTCCCGTCGTACAGAGCATCGCGCGGGTCCAAAACGTACGATAACGAAGGGTTTTGTCGTAAATGTTCTTCTCCATCCTCGTGTTCCGCAAGATATTAGTCAAACTCGCACTCCCACATTTCCACTAGGCTATAACCGGCCTTCTTTATTCTACTTGCGATGTTGAGCGTGCGTTCGTATCGCAAGTCCGGAGTTTCCCCGTCCCTGTCTTCTATATCTCTGTTGCTTGGAAAACATTTGACGCGGGAATGGAAATTACACCCCTGATACACGAATTTTTCACCCAAATTTTGATTCTCGTAATAACCGTCAACTAGGTAACCTATAGGCAGACGAATCTCGCGATTTCTACCCGCATGTCTGATTTTTATCCCCTTCCGCTTTTCGATCATAGATAACCACATGAGTGCTTTGTGAGATTGATTGTCACCCATCCGATAACCGTTTCGCGGTATTATCCCTATCGTTTCGGGTTTGAGAAATTTTTTTCTGAAGAGCACGCTGCTTGCCCCGGCGATGGTACAAGCTTTCGTGAAGGGACAGACATTCCCAATATCCAAAATTATCTTTCTGAACTTTAAACACGCGAGCGAAATCTCCATCTTTCGAAACAATTTCCTTGGCGAAATCAAAGATGTAATTTTCCTTCTCGAGTCTGTCGTGCCATTCGATGAAAGCTTTACGATCGCTCGGCATCATGGAGGCCGGTGAATAGTACTTTTTATCAGGTATCGGGCCTACGTACCTTTCGTTTACCTTATAATTGAACAAGTGGGGGAAGTAACCGTAAATTTCGGGTAGATGGAAAGCTTTGGCAACCTTGTTGAGGCTCATTTGGAAATAGTTTATACTATCTATGAACAAGGTTTTGCCGCAGGACATTCGCATAATTTTCGTACCGTTCAAAATTAGCCTCGGTACAACTTTTTTGTTTTCCACGATACACCGGAGAAGAAATTGCGCGTCGTATGTCTTGGCCGAGTGGGCGATACAGATTATGTTGCTGAATTCGGTGTTCTTTCCTTAGCATGTAGTCCGCAAATTGTTTAACAGGAGCCGTTTTGAAAACCTGCTCGCGCATTCCGCACATGCGACACCAAGACGATATATTTTCATCATCGTAACATTCCGAACATGCTCGCTCGAAAACGCACAGATTGGGAACGTGTTCGTAGACGTCGTCAGTCCCCTCCACCGGTAAATCTTGACGCGATTCGAAATCATAAAAAACCAGCAGGAATTTCTTTCTCTCTTTTTTAGATTTTATGATCTGCATATGACACAGGTGACCGTACGGGACATTCCGATGACAGATCCTGCATTCAATCTCCCCACGAACATGAGTCTCTCCCTCTTTGAACCTTTTAAAACATTTCCCGCACAAGCGGGAACGCTTGTTTTTTTCGCTTTTGATAAACTGTACGAATCTTTTTTCGAATGATTATCGTAGCGATTTCGACCGTAGAAACCTCTGTGATAAACTTAACAGTAGATTTTTCTAACCTGTTCGCATGGTGGGGCATTCTTACACTATTGACAAACGTTTGCGCATTTGTGAGAATTCCTGTTACCGTAACTTTTGTTACACGGTTCGCAATATAATTGAACACCCTTTATAGCAAGCAGATTAAGAATTGGTTCATAGTGTTCCCTATCCTCATAGTACATCATGTTTGTCCTATGTAAAACTCTACTGTATTGACGAACCGTCTTCTCAGATCCGTCGAAAAAGGTCTTTTCCCTTTTACCGAAATCGCTAAAGTTGTATACTACGATCGAGAAACCTTCTCGTGCAAGTAAGTCCTAAAATTCCTTATTCTCATATCTACCGCACCCGGTGGCTGGAATAGTAACACCCGCTTCTCTAACGAGATTTTTGGCTTCGTTCTCTTGAAACTCGCAATCCGAGCGCCTAATCATCTGCCTTGTTTTTTGCAACTCCCACGTTCTGACGTGACCTCTCAGAGCGTACGCTTTTCCCGCAACGATCGAACGCGGTAAACACAGGGCGTCGTCGTTAAATATGGTCAAGATCGAACGTTTCCGAACGTTGTCGATAGATAATTTCGTTCTTCGACCACCCGAGCTCCGTCGAACTATACTGTTCGTTACAACTATAGGTTCTCGCAAATCAAAGCTTTTGTTACTGTGTACCGCGTTGAAAATAGCGCTCGATAAATCGTGAGGACTGAAATCGCGGACGAGTCTGAACGACATCCACGATGGACCCTGCGTCAAACTCGTACTCTGACATGTCAAGGCAATAAAATCACCCTCGTCATGATTCTGCGTTACTTCGCTGCGTATACCTTCAAAAACCCTATTTAGATACGAGTTCAGTTCTCCTATAGCTTAACGCTATTTCAACCTCACCGTGATCTCACCACCGTAGGTCCTAAATCGTTTAAAATAACGACTTTTTCGACTCACAATTTCGTACAACGTCAAATCTTGCTCTGAGTCGCCGTCCTCTTCTTCGACAGGTCCGGCATTGCGTCCCCCACCATCCTGACCTGCAGCGAACACCGAGTTACTCTTCAGAATTCCTGCGTGTTATTATTATATAAACGTAAGGAACCAGATCCTTAAAATATTCAAAACCTCCTGAAAAAGTTGTTTCGTGTAAATTTTGAAAGAATTTTTCCCTTGACATTTCTTTACAATCGACTTACTTTCACGACGCATGTAACTGCTCAGCGTTGACATCGAAGCGATTTCTTGTGCCCCTGGATAATTGTGTCGCAAAAACTCGGCAATTTCCTCGGCAAAAACTCGAAGTTGCGCGTCAGGGTCCCTTCTGACGTGATTCAGAACTGCAACCTCCTCCTCACCTCTTCCTTTAATTTTTATGCATACAACCTGTATTTCCCGCATAATCGCTCTCGCTATTTCTAGCCTGTCTCGGTCGCACCTCTTCCACCTGCTCGGAATTACTTTCAATGACTTCGCTTCGAGATTCTGAGTCTCCATCCGAAATATCTGTAATTTTTCAAAATTAGATAGAATCTGCACAATGGATAAAAAAACTCATAAACACTTTACAGTCATAAGCGGGTAGTTGCTCATTTCTCGTATTGTCGTCATTGTCGCTGGAAAGTTCAAGGGTCATTCTCCTTTCATGACTCGGTCATGCCACTGGTTCGCCACCAACCATGGAATCCTCCCTCGTGGCCTGATCGGAACCGCGAAACGCTGCCGTTTGAGCGGTTGGTTCCGAACTCGCACTAGCAACCGCCCTATCATCACGATCTGAAAAAAATTTCTCAGCGACGACTTGTTTTTATAATCGTTCGTGAAGCAAGAATCAAATACCTGTCGTGTTCCCGTGAATCTCAACCTCTTCGAGCAAGGACTCCATTTCGTCATCGAAAAATCTCGCAAAAACTGAAAAATTCATCGAGTTGTTAGAAAAAGAGCGATCGAAATGTTTGAATGAATACAGAATAACTCACGTCTCTCTTTTTCCTGATGTTGTCTGTATACGCCCATCATTGTCGTTGACACTGCAAAGTTTTCAGCGCGTCGTTTTATAATTTCTGTGCCCACTTCCGAAAGAACACTCCAGGGATTTGAAAACCCTTTTTTGAAAGTGGTCACTATATCGCGAACTGTCATGTGATTCAGGATGAATCGTAATTTTAGCCTCAACAAATTCAAATTCGGCGAACGCATATCGATCATGAATTTGTAATCGCAAGCGCGTCTCAAATGTTCGCTACGCGGAAGAGCGAAATTCACCAATTTTTTCAAACACTCGCGGAAAACGTTTTCTTGATCCATTGCAATGTTACACTTCGACACTCGTTTTGAGAATATAAATAATCTGTAATGATTAATTGACTTCACTAGATTATTACGTCACGGAAAATGTAAGGAATTTCTTGTTTATATTAGATTTGCAGAATCGGTCGATTTTTCTTGACCGAATGTCCGTTTCGTAGGCTATTAACAGTTTTTGAAATATTCACGTGATCACTTTTATTTTAAAAATCGGTTATTTCGATATCCTCGTCGAAATTGGCGCAGGCCTCTTCGGCTATATTTTTCAGAATTCTTTGACGCTCTTCCGTCTCCTTATCCACGAGGATGTCGTACACGGCGTGGAGCCGATCCCTGGCTATCCATACTTCCCAATATTTCATCCTTAGAGCCTCGTTCTTTGCATTTTTCTTTTCGATATCTGCTATTTTCGCACGCAAACCCGTAGATTTTTCCCTGTATCTTGCTTCATTTGCTTCATATTCGTGAGACCATGTAGCGTGATAGATCATGCGAATTTTATTCTCCTCTTTGACCCGTTTTTCTAGCACTGATTTGCGATAAACGTACTCGTACTAATTTTTGCGACTCTTCGTACACACGTCCTTGTAATTGGAGACCACCAAATCGCTGAAAAGTGCAATGGCGGTCCGAACATCCCCGTATGACACCATTGCAAAAACAGTTTTTACCATATAGCTCCTTGTATCAGGAGAAAGTTGTAAATGTTTCCGACTTAGTCTCTGCTGTCAAAAAGTTCTTCGTATCGTCCGATCTCTACTTCAGTCCTCTGTATATGCGTATTCACATATTCTAATTTGGATTGTATACCGTTCGGAAGTAGATTATGTTTTTCCACGTATTCGTCCTTCGTTATAGGCGGTTCCGTGAACGCTCCAAAACATGGCTCTTCCAATATAACGCGAAGAAAATTTTCGTCCGAATCCTTTTCCGCTGTTAACAGAGTCTCTCTTTTTTTTTCAAATGCTCCAATCTGTAGACACAATGTTTTGCACGTTTGACAAACAGATCAGTGATCCACTCTTGATAGGTAGCGATAACCGTCAGAGTTATACCGTTTGAGGACATACTTTATCTGTATCGAAACCTCTGCAAAGCTGCCAATTTTTTCAAAAATTTGTGCAAACATGGCAATGAAAACGATATGCCGACTTTTGCAAATGCTTGTTACTGAAAATTATTATGTCTGGATTATTATTTTTATTTTTAAAATCGCGAATAAGCCGAAAAACGCGGTCCTCGCAAGTTCACGCCCGGACTCGCGGATCGGCGGCTGACGCATCGATCGAGCACCGCATTGATCGCTCCGCGTGTCACCACATGACGACACACGCGCGAGCGCTCTCGTTATCTCTGATTCAAGGTTGCTATTTCAGCATCCTCAAAATGACGTAGCTCATTTCTTTTTGCAATGATAATTAATTTCATCCATCAATATATCCATCCTAATAATTTTTAAAATCGCGAATAAGCCGAAAAATGCCGTCCTCGCGAGTTGACGCCCAGACTCATGGATCGGCGGCTGACGCATCGATCGAGCGGCACGCTGCATCGATCGCTTCCGCATGATCCGCGCGACGTCACGACCTGGTAACTAAAATTTAATTCCGCTCAAACTCATCTTACTCGAGTTCGGCGTTTTCAAAAATTAACAAACCCACGGCATTGCATCCGCGGTAAATTCCTCCACCCATTTCTAATTTTTCAGCCAAATCCTGTTTTACGCAGGATCGATGTTCGACGGATAAATCGAACCGTCGAAACGATCGCTGAACGCTGTGCATTTAAAGAGCGATAGCGCACACGAGGTCTTTTCTTCGAACGCGTTATAGACCCGTCCTTTTGCTCCATTTCTTTAAGATTTAAATAGATCGAGACATTATTATCTCGAAAATTTTTCTTAATCGATAAATTGATAAATACTTACCTTCGATCGTTATTTTTGTTATTTTTGTTATTTTTAATATTTTTGTTTCGTTAAATAATGCGATTGATTAATAATCATTTTTCTGCTTAATCAGCAGAAAATCGCCTCGTCAAATAATACATATCGAAACCGCTGACAAAATTTCGCCAGTCGGGCCTCGCCTATGGACGCGCGTGCACCGCTGACGCGTTACCTATTTCCTCCCCCTCACTTCTAGACGTCTCCTACTCTTTTTTCAAAAATGATGGGTCAGCGGTGTCTGTCCATAGTGAGTCCTTCACTACTATTTGAACTCTGATTTTCAAACATTCTTGCGAAAAAAAAGCATAAAGTTTCGAACCGTGCGAAACCCATCGGTGAAAGCGGCAGTTGCCGAAGGAGTAATACGAACGATTCATTATCGCCTCCAGCGTTATATGACCCATACTCGAGGTAGAAGCTACATAGCTGTGTTACCAAAAATCGTCGATTCGTACAATTGTTCGTACCACACGACTATACGCACCACCCCTGCGAGTGTGACGATAGACAATGCTGCAAATGTGAAAAAAATTTTTAATGAGAGGCAAGAAAAGCTTTGCAGAGACAGAAAATGGAAACCTAAATACCGTTCGCAAGACCTCGTTCGCATCAGTACCGAAAAGTAGCCTTCTAGAAAGGTTATAGATCCAAGTAGTCCGAAGAGGTGTTTTACGTGTCACGAATTTTGAAACACAGGCAGCCGATAGTGTACGAGGTTGCAGATTGAAATGACGAAACGAGCACTCCGAGTGAACGAAATTTTGGACGAGAGAGGCCGTGGCCGTAGCAAACGAATCCTCGTAAACTGGAAAAACTTGCCCGACGTTTTTTTCTCCTAGATACCTGAACGTTGAAGTTCGATTTTTACATGGCGCTTCCGAGCAATGCGAACATAGATTATTACCCCAGTAACGGTACATCGCAATTCATCACACGACTCCCCCACGAGTGGCGACTCGTAGGTGAATGGGTAGACGGTCTCAGCGAAATACAGTTTCTCAAACGTTCTCACACATACCGTAAGAAGGTTCGAAAAACTTTGTAGGAATGTGGGCTTCCGTGACACTGCATTTTAAACGCGTGGACTGATGGACTACTACATCGATCAGCACGGCAACGGCCGTGTCAGAGTTTATGTCGGAGGACAGCGGCAAGGAGGAAACGGAATTGGTTCATTCCTTGGTGGAATATTCTCCAGAGTTTTACCACTGTTAAGATCGGGGGCAAAACTAGCAGGCAAATAAGCAGCGAAGGCCGGTCTGGGTGTGTTGACAGATATCACAACCTTATGCCAAACTCCCAAAGGCCGGGAGTCCGGTTTGGGGTATAAAAAACGGAAAGTTGCCCGTACAACTCATTCGCGAGTTGTCCGGTCGAAGCGAAAGACTGCGAGACGAAAGCCGAAGAAAAATCCTACCAAGAAAAAAAGTACGGTTAGGAAACCTGTGAAGAGACGTGTCAAGAAGACAAAGCGGGCTGTCAAAGATATTTTTGGGTGATAGCGCTCCTTCACGCTCACTCATGCGCTTGTATGAAGTCTGAACTCGACCTATTCACATTACAAACCGATTTCCTCTCTCAGAGACGATGCTCCTCTGGAGTTCATCGTGGAGAGTAACGGTGACTGCTACGTCGACCTGGCTCACACTTTGCTCTCTGTGCGTGTAAAAATGGTTCCTCGGTCCGAAGGCGTAGCAATCGACGCCGGTGCAGGGCCTGTAAAGAACTTACTGCACTCGCTTTTTAACCAAGTCGACGTTTCTTTGAACCAGAAACTGGTTTCGCCACCAAACAATGCCTACGCGTACAGATCGTACATCGAAACGCTGCTCAATTACGGCTGCGACGCGAAAAAATCGCATCTGCAAACGGTCCTGTGGAACGTCGATACAGCAGGGAAAATTGACTCTAGCGGCAACGACAACGCTGGTTTAAAAGCCCGCAGGGCTCTTTTCGAAGGAGGAAAAACCGTCGATCTTTTGGGGCATATTCACACCGACCTGATGAGCCAAGAAAAGTTTTCTAATAAACGGTGCGGAGATGCGACTGCGTCTGAATTGATCTCGCGAAACGTTTTGTCTGATTGATGCCGTCAATACTTCGTCGTTGCATATAGTCGAGACATCCTTGATTGTGCGAAAAGTAAAACTAAGCCCCAGCGTGCTCTTGTCGCATGCCAGGAGTCTTTCAAACACAACTGCAAAATATCCGCTCACGAGGGTTGATGTAAAGGCAATCGCTATTCACAGTGGCGTGCACGGCGAGACGCTGGACAACGTTATTCTCGGGCAGATTCCAAAAAGGATCGTTCAAGAGTTTGTCGACAATCAGGCTTTCAACGGCAGCGTGAAGCTCAACCTGTATAACTTCAAGAACCACGGTATAAATTACCTGGCTCTATATGTCGACGGCGTACAGGTTCCATCGAAGGCTCTGCTGCCTGATTTTACAAACAAGTTGTTTGTCGATTCTTATCACACGTTGTTTTCCGGTGCGGGAATACACTTTTTCGACACCAGAAACTGTATTACAAGAGCCCACTATCCTGATGGTTTTTGTCTAATGGCGTTCGATCTAACGCCTAATCTATCGGCGAACTGCGACACGCACTGGAATCTCGTAAAACATGGTAGTGTATGCATAAAAGTACATTTCTCGGCGCCTCTGGCTAGAAAGACCAACTGCATAATCTACGCAGAATACGACAACATTCTTGAAATCAATGCCAGTCGCCAAGTGATCGCCGATTTCGGAGGTTGAGAAAGAGTATAAAACAGCCTCTCACGCTTAAAACGTGTAATTACTGTCGCAACTGTGTCCAGATGGACACATTGACGATACACAGAGCATTGCACAACCTACCAACACCTAACACGGTAGTGTTTGCGGCCGATGAAATTCCAGTATACTGGCCGCGACCGGTTGCATATTTAAATTGTGATCGAAGAAGCCAACATGGGAGACATTGGGTAGCAATTTTCGTCGATTCCAAAGGTCATGGAACATTCTTCGACAGCTATGGACTACCGCCGGTCATCAACGAACACCGACGTAGGATCAGGGATAATTGCACTTTCTACGAGTGGAATACACAACAGTTCCAGAGCGAAACGTCGGACTTGTGGCCACTTTTGTGTTGTTTTTTAACATCATATGTCTCGCACTCATGATTTCACTTCATTTTGTAACATCTTCGAAAATAATTATGCCGCCAATGACAAAATTGTTAAACGATACTTTGAGCGAGTTAGAAACAACTATGTAAGACATGACAAACCTCATGTTTGTATGCAAAAGTGTCGCAGTAGGCACGTGCTGTAATTCAATGCTCAATAAAACAAAACAACACGAGAAAAATCTGTGTTATTTTTTGCAAACTCTGGAAATTCCTACCCTTGTCTCTATGCACAATGATTTACAAATGTGTCAGATCTTTCTTGACAGCAGTAACGAACAGTGTGTCTTATTAGTTTCGATAATAATTATATAATCATTTTTCTTTTTGTGCATAAATTAATATTGTGACAATGTTTTTACGATGTAAATTAAATATTCTGAATGGCAATAACCCTTGAGATTTGCCAGCGTTATCGTTATATATGCAATATTTTCTCGAACGCGATCGTGAGGAGTGCAGTGAAGCTCGTGTTCGTGAACAGCAGGCACAGGACGAACCGGGGCCGTCCAAGCGACCTGTGCTTGCCCGTTATACGGTGTAAAACTGTGTCGGGGTTGCAACAAACCCTACAAGTACCTTGTGCACCGGTCACGACGCGGTTCGTCGTAGACAAACAGCTGCATACCATCTTCTTGACTGATACTTTCCGGTTCATGCAAACCCGGCACTCGTCGCGTTTCGCGAGCTTCAACTGAGACAGCTGTATCTCAAACGGTACCCTACTATAACCGTAGACCGCAGGCAAGGGATTTTGATTCTTCTTGTCGCGAACGATATCGAGTGAAACGATGTTCGAAAGCCTGGTGAACTGCAGTGCGACCGTTTAGTGCACAAATTATTTTTAAGAAATTTTTTTTACGGGCCGTTTGGCAGTTTCGGGCGATGTGCTCTGAAAATGGCGCGAGCGTGCGGTTGCAGACGCTGTCGTGACCGTTTTCCAAACGAGGATTTTTGTAAGTATTTAATCGTTATTATTATTACTGAGTTTTCAATAACGCGATGTTTTTAATTATACATTTTTTAGTGTCACCTCTCGAATCTGAAGACTGCGACAAAATTCTTGTTGACGACGCAGATCATTGGGAGAAATATTGTCAGAGAATGATCTACCTCCCTGGTGAGATTTTTATATTGTTTACAAATGTTTATAATTTAATTGCTAATCAAAGCGTAATGTGGAAATTTTTATTCTGAAAATAAAAATTTTTTCGTGCGATTTTAAAAATTGTTTATATCAAAAGTTCATAAAAATTGTTTTGTTAGTGGAAATTTTTATTTCGAAAGTTTATAAAAATTTTTTTTTTATTTTCACTTAATTTTTAACTATATTTGTTTATTTAACATTTTCCATATCGTACGATTTTATGATTTGTTTATTTCCAAACATTACGAAAATCGTTAAGTTAATTTTTAATAACATTTACCGTTATTTGTTTATTAAACATTTTCTTAGACAATATGATTGTCGTAATTGTTTATTTCGAAAGTTTATAAAATTGTAAAATTTATTCTAGCTGTTTTGAAATTTAATATTCTCGCTCTTAATAGTAATTCATATTTTCTATTCCTATTCGATTTGTTTATTATAATATGAATTTATATGTAAAGTAATGCTTATTTCACTTTTTATAATTTTCACACGAAGTGACACAATGTGAAAAAGAGCGCGCTGATAATCAGGCGCTACCTTCTGCTTCGGAAAATCGTTCATCGCCAGCCCCCTCAGATAATAGTGGAAGTTCTGACGCACAACCCAAAATTACCGATAGCGATGACCCTATGTGCAGCGCTCATCGAAATATAGTGACAATCTTGCTGTCTCGTCTTACGAGTCGGTGTTATTTGAAAACGTCTTCAGCATCAGCAGTAACGATTCGGGCTATAATACCGCATAGTAAAGCAATATCGTGTATGTTTACTTAGTGCGTTAAGTTTCCGCTTAGCTATTACGTATCGTCGTAAAAATGGCGCCTCATCTTAAGACGTTTAATAGGACGCAAGAAGTGTCGAATGTGTCGTGACGTAATGATGGTCAAATCTCGTGCTGACGCTCGTGCGGATGCTCGGCACACTTCACCGATTAAGTTTTATACCGCGTACAAAACTAAATTTAATTTACTTTTTTATATTAGTGTGTAAGTTACAGAGTTACGAAAAATATATTATAGTCTGTTTTCATAAATTTTATACTTAATTTTATACTAACTATATATATATATATATATATTGTGTATTTTGTTTTCAGTGAATCGTCAGTTTCTTTCAGTAAACCTTTTTTACGTCGTTGTTTTTGTTATAAAAAGGGGTTACAAAAATAATTGAAAACATTGAAAATAGTGGTTATAATTCGTATATTTTTAAATTAACTTAAATCTATTTACATTTATGTACACTTTTATGATTTTTAATTTACAATTTTTGTTATTTAATTAAGTTTTTGCAGCGTTATGAAGGGAGGTGGGGATGTCCGCCAAGCATGGCCGCCAGGGAAGATGCGTGTCTGAAAAAGAAAAAATTAGAAGTTAAAAATTTGCTGCAGAAAAATGAAGAGTAAAATTAGCGGAGGATGATTTGTTACTTACATGCTGTCACTCGGCTTTGATCGTACTCTCGAGCCATGCTAAGAGGGCCGCGTCGTTACCGCTGGAAGGATCTGTGGAGAAACGATAAAATTAAATACCCGAAAATTGTGCATATTCGGAATATATATATATACTAGCTGAATGCCCGTGCTCTGCACGGGCAATCATCGTCGCTACAGTATTTAATTTATCTTTATATTCAAGTGTAAAAATTTGAAATTCATGAAATAATAACATACACACATGCTGCGCTTTGCGCGAGGAAAAACCCACCGGAAGGTGGTAAAACCTCATGTTTATTGAGAATCATTACATATTTACAGCAGAAAGATGATATGATATGATGATAAAACATATTTATAACAACGCATTTT
>JAQQRF010001101.1:0-16773 GCA_030523145.1 Trissolcus brochymenae
CAGAAATTTTTGGGACTCAACGTTCGAACGCCAACCTGAACGTCTCTCAGTCGGTCGCAGTGTTTGTTTACATTAAGTGCGCCGTAGAATACGGCGCACATTTTTATCAAACTGTTGGTGAAAAATCACCACACTGTTTGACATTTTTTTCAACCCAATTAGTTAAATTCTGTGAAATTATGTGATAAATATTTTAAAAACAGTACTACATTTTATTGTTTTTAAAAATTCAATAACTTTACGTGTATTTTACTAAACTGTTGGGTAATTTTTTTGTGCCGGGTTATCAAAAAAAGAAACAACTTTCAACAAAGACCATCAGAACATGGTCTTTGTCACTGACTTATCATCCAGTTTGTTAATTTCATAAGCAGTTTCAATATTTTTTATACAGACATTTCTTGCCGTGTATATATTTATTCATTCAGAAGAGGCCTACATTATGATTAAACGCATATATCTTTGTTATTTGAACTGCGTAGATTGTATATATATTTAAATTGATACAATCTTAATCACTAGATGTTTCATGGAACAAGCAGAAGCATAACCAAAAGAAAGAGCCGGAGTATGTACATCTGATATATATTCATACGATATCGATAGTTCATCTGAAAATTCAAAGGATAGAAGTCCTTCAAAGCACAAGAAGAAATGCAAACCTATGTCAAAGAAGAAAAGTGAAAAAAAAATCGGTAAAAAGCATAGAAGACCATTTTACCAATTCACTATTGGAGAAACAAAAATTAAAAAATGTTTGATTGATGATCAAAAAATAATAACTGAAAAAAATTATTTAAATAGTCTTGCTCTGTATCTTTCAAAGATGTAAAACTAAACAAATCATCGTATTGTGCATTCAATATTATGCATTATGTATTATGTATCCAATATATTATGCATCATGTGTGAGTCCAGAGCACAATATTCGATTTAAGTTTAATGCGAAAGAACTGAGTCGTCCTATCTGGAGTTGGTAATTACCAGCACTAATACTGAGAAGTTTGACCACAAGAAAGAAAACTTTGAACCAGACTTAACAAGCACACGAAATTTTAATAGTATACAGGGAAAATTATGAATAGTTGTAATATCTTATCGAATAATAATACGGTTGCAGTTACCAAAAAACTGATAAAATAGATGTTCCCTCAGATACTGAAAGAAGTGATGACAAATCGTTAGATGGTGTATACACAAAAGTAAATCTTAATCGATTTGACATTAAAAGCATCAATATGGCACAAAAAGTTTTGGTTTGCCATACAAAAATTTGCTTTGCCATACGCTGCACATATGTACACGAAGGAACAAATGTTTTCCGTTTTGGAATCACATAAAGAACAAATCGATGGTCCCATTATTGCACACTTTGATGGTACTGGTAAAGTAGTAGCCAAACCTTACAATATAAAATCGAAGCGAGTTATGTATTACGTGATCACTGCGAAAAACAGAAGATTTATATTACCAATAGCAGAATTCATCACTATATGTCAAAGAACAACTGCTTTTACTCATTTTCTCCAACAATATCGGATGTTTGTAGAAATTAATGAGATCAAATGGCCTTTTTGTCGTGCAATAATGTGATAGAATGATATTACTAATACACATTATTTAAACAAAATGTCTGCCGTCTTGAGAAATAACCAAAAAATCAGAAATAATCTATGTATATTGCTTACATGCTGCGCTCATTTTTTGAAAAGAGTATTTAAGAATTTAGGTAATGTATTCAACATTTCTGACAATTTTGAAAACATTAGTCATGAATTGTATTAGCAGGTTTGTTTTGAGCAGATCAATGGAAGAAGTTGATGAAATTTTTACAATATTCATAAGAACCTTATTGACCTCAGACAAACGTGTTGCAGAAAGAAATATGAAACGTATATATCAATACTCTGATTCTCATTGTGATTTAATCATAATTAATGATGTGGAGCAACGAAATCAAAACAATGACTTGGACTCCATTGATGAAACAGAAGGTCTTATTTTCAAAAAATCTCCTTTTTATAAATACTATATCGAAAACTTTGTTTCAATAAATCAAGAAATGTTCAAACTTGTGAAAACTAGCGAGTTCTATTCAAAAGATATAGCCAGTTATGTGAAACTTATGCCATTTCTACCAATGTGGAGTGGGATATTATACCCTTTGCTTAATCTTGATATTTCAAGAATTAGAAACGGATATGCTGAAAGCTGTTTCAACATTGTGGAAAAGCATGTATTACAAAATCGTTGAAATTTGCCAATGCATCTATTCGTAGATAAAATGGACGCTTATATCAAAGCTTTAATGAAAAACGAAAGGCCACGAGTACCGCTAAAATGTGCATTAAAAGACAAATTGAAGTATCCAGACTGTTGTAAAAATACTAACGATAATGAGAAAAAGGATAAACGTAAAAAAAGAAAGGCCATCTGAATACTTTCGCTGAAAAACGAAATTTAATTCTTGTTTGTAAAGCGTTGAGTTCTACGATAATCTTTAATGCAACAAAAAAATAGTCTCAAAAAATTTGTGTACCAAAACTGTGCAGACAATTAAGAACTCTGTTGATATTTTGTCAAAACATTCGATGAATGAAGGTCTGAGTGGAATAAATCCCCCGAATGAGATTGTCTTGCAATAATTTTTGACTAATGTAAATGTCAATTACTCGCAACAAATTTTTGCAACAATTTCGAAAATTTTTTGCAACATTCTAATGAAACAAGAGATAGTAATAATTCCATACATTCGAATGCATTGACTAATGGTTTGTTTTAAAAACCCGATTTCTATATGAAAGAAATAATTTGTGGAGTTGCAAGTTTCTCAACAGGTATAAAGGTTATACCGCCCCAGGAAAACCTTTTTCTTCATTGACAGTGGAGATTACAAATCATTGAGACCAGAAGTTTCTGTAGATTCACAAGCAATAGATTGTTATGTGTTAACATTATTGCAAACCTGTAGAAATAAAATATTTTTCATGCCTACATCGGAAACCAAGGTGGGGGAACGGTTATTTAACCGCCAGCGAACAATTCCTCCCTCTTTTTTTTTAGTCTCCCTGAACCGGCGGTTATCGAAAGTTTAATTTCCGTTTGCGATTGTGTTTTTTTTCCTTTTAATTATTTATTGTAAAATTTAGTTAATGGTATGTGCAAAGTTTGTGTGCGTCAAAGGGTGGTTCCAACCAAGCTGTGTCGTTCTGGTTCATTGTTTGTCGTCAAAAGGTTTGCCTTTTAATATTGAAAATTTTGAATTTTTTGATCAACGGCGCCTTGATAGTAACGGTCATTTTATTTTGTAATCTCAAAATTCTGTCAAATAATTAGGCCACTATGATTTGCTATTAGTTAAAGTTTTTTTTGTAATTGGGGACTAACTTTCGCTATTTGTTCTTTATGCTTCGACGGAATCATTGGCAACACATTATATTATGCCATCCTTTTTCTCTTGCGTAGTTAAATAAATTAAAATTTGTCCTCGGACTTGCTTTCGTTCAATTATTTATTTTCGTGAGTCCGTTTGCCCCATAGCCCAAGACCCTTACGCGATATAGTTCTCAAAGTTATCAGTTAATAGAGACGGTCACTTAATAACCTGGCGCCCACCTTTTAATTTTGTAAAAATTTAATTTATTAATTGTCGAGAAAAAGAAATAGGGGTCGTAGTTAAAAATACGAACCCCGTTACAATATACACTCCGCACAAAAATAAACGGGCCACCTAAATTTTTCGAAAAAAAAGTAATCTTTAAACAGACATAACTTTGACAATTACCATAAAAAAAACTTTCTTTTTTTTAAATTAAAGCTTGGAATGTCAGCTTCAAGATTCTGTATTCAAACGGTATTTTTTATTGCAACAGATGGAACTGGTAGCGAATGTTTAAAGGTGTTAAATTTGCCAAGAAAAATTTTCAAATTTTATTCAATGTAGCAACTTTTTGAGCACGGTATGTTTGTATATATGTGTGTATGTTTGCGTATATATGTGTTTGTGTGCGTGTGCATTTGTACGTGTCTGCATCCATGTTTGTGTTTTTATGTATGTGGGTGAGTATGTTTGTCTGTATGTGTATGTAAATTTCTAAGTTTGTGTGTGTTTGTGTGCGCGTGTGTATATGTTTGGGTGCATGTATGTGTGTGTGTATGTGCGTATGAGTTTTTTGTTGCGTGTGTGTGTGTCTGTGTGCGTTTTTATCTGTGTGAATATGTTTATGTGTGTTTGTTTTTTTTTTGGTTTTTTGGTCTTTAATTCTCAATAATGTGTATTTCCTCCGCATTGCATGTTGATACAAGCCCGGATTTTATCCAGCGTGATGTCATTCCAGATCTGTCGGAGTCTCCGAAAAATTAAAATTATATGAGTATATTTCGTATTATTTTACATGTATATAATTTTTTCTTTGTTACTTTCAGTAAAGTTTTTTTTGTTACATTCTGACTGATTTTTTATCATATGATATGAATTTTAAACTTCTTGATGTATATGTATTTGTCGTGGATGAAATTTAAGTGAGGGATAAAACTATGCATTACAGTAATTTTAACAAGAAAACAGATTTTTCTTTATAATTTGATTATTTAATCGCAAACAAAAGTATATTAAATAACAAATAATAGTATCGGAACTAATTTTAATGATACTTCATCATTGTAAATTTTTGAATAGGTAAATAACTCTTTGTGGCATCAAGCTTCTATCCGCGAATCTTTGTATATTTTGTACACCGTAGCATCAGTTATCTTTCCACTAAAAGCTTTTGTCGCCAAGTCATCCACTATAATAGCTGCCACTGCTTCTGCCGCCTCTGAACCTGTGTATAAACATTGTATTCAAATTCTATTCAATTATTGAAAAAATAAGAAAACATGAACCTAGTATGTCCTAATTTTCATAATTTATAATACTTGTTAACAAGTATGGTTCTCTTTCCTATAATTATTTTTTATATATAATAATTCTTCTATAATTTTTTCCTATAATTATAGGAAAGAGAACCAGTCAGTGAGTTCCGATTTAACACTTCGTATAGGTTGTAGTAACACAGTTAACAATATAAAAGCACTTATTTTTAAGCAAGTTTATCATTAAAAATCGTTTAAATATTATAATAGTACACAACAAAATAAGATAAGATTTTGTTATTGACATCTTTACTGCACATATAAAAGATTTTATTAAAAAAGAAGATATAATTTCAAGTTCAGTAGTTGAGTTAAATATAGCGATTTTTAACATTTTATTTTGAATTCAGTTGATGAAACTTCTGTTTGAGCTGTCTAGTTTGTGCTTTTTTAGTCACAAACAATATAAATTGTTGTAGAGAACAAGTAGTGTAACCAATAGCGTATTACTCATACGAAATAAACTGCCCTAATTTACTTGGCACCATATGAGTTCTCAAATTAATTCATTCGATCTCAATTTTCGCGGCATGACATCGCATGTACTCATGAGCATGTGCGATTTTTGCATAGGTGCACCTATGCGAAATGATGTATTTCGAAAAAAGTGTTATCTCACGTTTTCCGTAAGTCATGCAAATTTTGTTATCAACCAAAGAAATCCAACCGACAAGAGCACTCATTTTCAAATTTTCTCAAAAAATACATTTTCTTCTAAAAAAGCATTCTTGGCAAGTAGTATGTGATCGCGTTTATTTCGTTTATACTCTTTCATCTTTCTTTCTCTTTCCTTTCGCTGTTTTTTCAAATATTTTACGTTTTTTTAAAGTTTATATTGCAATTCGATAAATTTTTATTTCTATTTCAGTAATTCTATTTTCTATTTTCTTTACTCTTGGCGCAATTTCTTAATCTTTCGTGCTTTTTCCGGCTACACTTCTTCAAAATCTTTTAAAATACAGTCTTCATTTTTGAGGAAATTTTAGTATTGAATCTTTCAATCGTTACTATCATAAATATAGTATTCAGTTTTTTTATTGTAGTTCTAAACTTAAAAGAAACAAAATAGTTCACATTTTCCTTTAGTTATCATGTGAGAATCGAGATTAAGTTAACCTTTGATAATTGACATTAAAATTAAAGTTTTCGAATCTGAAACATATTAAAAAAAGATAGTTGCAGCAAGAAAGCAAGAGGCGATCAAGCTTTTGTCCACTATCCTTGTAATATTGAACAATTAATGTCCAATATATTTCATTAAACGCTTAATGTTAACGCATTCATTATATTATGTATATCACTTTTATCGTTAACATTTTGTTTTTATTTAGAGTTTGATACCGTAAAATAAATAAAGTAATTACCGTGCACTAAAATGTCATCTACCAGTCCCACATTTTCTATACCTTTCAGCGTAACATTCCTGTTTTTAGCAACCAACTTTGCACGAGAAGCGCGTACCACTATATCAGCTCCAGTTTTCTTTAATTCAATCGTGAAGTCTCCAATCAAATCCACTACAAAAATTTTAAAGTTTATATTATTTACACTCATTGTTCCTTTATCAAATATATTAATGCATTGTAAATAAGCAATTTTCTTTATTCTTATACAAATATCGATGATTAGGACAAAATCAATTATGTATATATTATTTATGAATAGGTAATTTTTATCATGCGTGTTATATTTATTGTTAGAACTGTCAAAATTGTTACATATTGTTCATGATAAACTTAGAAATACAGTAACTTATGCAGAAACTTAGGTTACAGAAAATAGACTGGCATAGGTCATTAGATTCTATATCCTAGACCCTAGAATGGCAGAGTACCATTAACCATCGTTCAAAAGAATGAGAATTATCATTATAAAATATTGAATTTCATTATGATAGTTTTTTGTATCATTACTCAGTTTCAAACGTTTGACAATTTAAAAAAACTATTTAACAAAATTAGGGAAAAATTAATATTTTCTAATTAATATTGAATTTATTAACATTAGACTTTATTCTTTTCGAACTAATACGATTATTGTTATAAATATGTTCGATAACTGTTCAATTCAATAAATTAGATTCGGTCATACTGTTAAAGTCCATTGGTAAATTATGTTTCCATCGTCTTTGTTTGTTTGGTATCCGGCTAATGATTTTTTATTTAGAATTGCTTTCAGATAAAATTTTCAACTCAATAATGGAAGAATAGTATCATTTAGACATTAATTTGCTATATTATTTTAAATTTAATTTGTGTGAGGCATTAAATTTGCAATTTTCCTTGTGCTATTAAGCCATAAAACATACCCAACTTGACGAAAATTGAAAATCATATCATAATATTTTTGATATAGTTTATTAAACATACTCTAGGTTGCGAATCATGTTTATATTGAGTTTTTCCGTATAATTTTTTCAACAATTTTTCATTTGTTTATCAAACTAAGGAGCTTTGTATATTTCATTGAATAAATTAATAATAATAATTATAGATAGTAGATATTGCGCATTTATCAATTTGTTTTCTTTCTATAATCAGTAATAATAAATGAAAATAATAAAAAGTAATAATTTAATATTTCCTTATTCAATTTTACCTTAGTAAAAAGGATCATATATTGTCCATATATTGAAAATATATTGACAATGTATCGGTCATATATTGACCGTATAATGATCATATATGATTTAGTATTTTTATATATGGACAATATATTGACAATATGTTATTTATATGTGGAAAATATATTATTCTTTTTACTAGGTACAAAAAAGAAATATATACACTGCTGAAAAAAAAGACACCCTAGTAAAAATTCGAAAATTACAATCTTCAGTAACTTTCACAAATTCCATCGTATGTAGTTTTTAATGCAAATTAAAAGTTGAATTTTCTTTTCAAGTTTGCATGAAAAAACATCTAAATATGATGAAAATTGTGGAATTTAAGAGGATTGGAATTTTCGAGTGTCTTTTTTTTCTTTCCACCAGTATATATTATCCATATAGAAATGATATTTAGACTATACATTGATTTCAAATTCATATACGTCCAACATATTATCAATATTGTCAATATGTTAATCATATATTAACCATCCATTTTTGGGAATTGCTAATTTATTGTTAATTTATTGTCTATATACGAAAATTAATACATTGTATAATATTGTCAATATATTATCAATAAATTGACAACATATGAATTTTTTTTATTTTTTAGTTTTATTCAAAGGTAGAAAAATCTGGTTTTGCCATATGGCATTCCCCAGTGGTATCTTATGACTACTTCCGTGGGCCTCTGAAACTCTGTATTCAAACTCATACCCTCTAAAATTCCGAACTCTAAAGGTACTCTAAATAACCACGCGAGGAACTGCCGCCAGGCATTACTTTTCATGGGTTGGATAAACCAATCCCTCACTACAAAGAAACAGTTTTAGTTTTTTGTTCGAGGATCCTACCCATATCTTGTTTGGACTGAGGAAAGTATGTCATTTCCTTCCTACCTTCTATATCTAGCGGGCATTTCCCTATCCCCCACCTGGGGACGTGTTACGTATGGGTTACGAACACCTATACCGTGATGACTATACATGATTTACTAAAAATAATATATTGTTCCCATATGCACAATTTGACTAGGGCTCTTTATAGTGAAAAATATATAAACTGATATTCAGAAATGTACCAAAAATTAAATTAAAAAATAATTAAACATCATGAAACAAAATTACAAAATTAACAGAAACATACAATTTTTTGAAATTTGATATGAGACAATTAAGTTAAATCATTGAAAGATTTAATATGTCGATTAGGCAACTAATACAAATTATGACTACTAACTAAATAATGACTATACATCAGGAAACAAACGTTATGAACCCTTTGCAAACTCCACATTCCCTTTAGAACTGTTAGACATTAAAAAAAAAAATTTCCGAATTCCCCTTAGACTTTATCTCACACTTTCAGCACTAAAAAAACCTATCCAACAATATACGATATTTTTTCATTATTAGCACTGTGACAACGAAATTTTTTTTGTATAGAAAGGCCTTATAATTACCGTTTATGTAAACTATTTACATAAAATTTGCGTAACTCCTCATTGTGCTGCATTATTTACAAAAATCGTTTATAATAAAAATATAATATATTTATAACATAATATAATATATACTTATAATAAATCGCCTATATTAAATATTTGATAGTAACAAAATAATATCAAACGCACTATTTAAGATTGTTTTTAGATAAAACAAAAAATAATAAAATAAACTTTAAATACAAACTAAAAATATTTTTTATACCCTGTGAATATTAAAACTTTTGTCGCAAAATTTGACGGCACTAATGACAAATCAAATAGAAACATTTAATAATAAAAATATGAAAAAAATCTGTATAAATCTCAAATCTATGTATTAATTATACGAGTTGCCGAAATCAAAATGAACAATTTCCCGCTTTTCCTTAGCCTCCTAAGCACCTTCAAAGAGCCTTCAAAGGGCATTTGTCAGCAGTTGAGCATTTGTTAGTAACCTTACATTTCTTAATACAGCTCGTCGTAAAGTTCGGCATACTCGGAATATTTTTGACTAAGGTCATTACTTTACATGACATAATCAATTTTATTGCCTTTATTTTCATTTTCACGCATGATTAAAAAAATATTTCTATGATAAAAGTATATGAATCAGTAATTTCAAAACAATCTTACTGAAACTGCTCGCAAGAAGACCATGGCCTCGCTCAGTTTTGTTTCCAGCAACTCCAGTAAAAACATAATTTGCCTTTACCTGTAGAACCGGTACATAAATGCGTAGAATTATGTGCATTACGTCGTCCTTAAAATGAGAAGGCATCAAAATGCTATTTAATAAAGCTGGATATTAAAACATTCATAAACAGAATATTGATTGATCTGTCACCTCGTTCAAGTTTACGGTATGCGCTCGCTTTGCTCTAGGCAAATGATAATTAGTTTGGTTTTCAGTACCATAATGATATATTAATTCCATTCCTTTTTCAAAGTAACCGTGTTGTTCTGTGTGATTTTTTGCGTATCGTAAGAGATCCTTGATACTCTTTGATTCCTCTGTTACTCGATCCAGTTTATTGCGCTTAGTCAGCGCCTCGCCTTTTGTAAAATTGTGTACAATGTAACGTCCACTCACTTGTAAATCCTAATTTAAATTGAATTATCTTGGATTATTATATGTCTGCCTCATGACTATGGAATTTTATGTAATTTCGGAAAATAATTTTAGACAATTATTTTTTTAATTTTAATTAAACGTGATTCAGAAAAAAAATACAAAAGGATATTTAACAATTAAAGTTTCTATTAAGAATTGATACTATTTCAGTACATGATTACTGCAATCATTCTTATTCTACTCGTTAATTCCATCACTGATGAATTTTTAAACCAATTTATGTCAAAACTTTAATTGTTAGTGCTAAAAAAAGTAATTATAATTTTACTTGCACAATGATGGAAATAGGATATAAGTATAAAACAATTTTAAGTTTGAAAAAAAAAAAAAAATCCAATCGTTTCATTATTAACGCATCATTGCAGCCCCCAATGGCAAAAAGATATGTGGTAATATTTGCGTATTTGGTGTCTTTCGATTTATTTCGATTTATTCCGATATATAATTTATAATAAAAAAATTATATTAGTTGTTGTCACTCTAAAATCAATTTTAAATGAAAAATAGTATGTAATCATGTAATTGAAATTTATGCAACGTGTTTGATATATATTTAAAAAGTTTTTTATTTGACATGGGGTGGTAAGTTTCTAATTATCTCGTAGTGAAATGAAAAATATCTGGAGCGTTTCAGTGAATCAAAATGATAAGCATTGGCGTTGGTGCACTCTACTTTTTTAAACTGGATTCTTAGTTTATATGTAATTGAAGAGAAAATTTTATTCGAAATTATAATATTAAAAAAATAGCATACTTTCAACAATTTGTTCAGTCCGTAAACCTTAACATCTGGAGCTTCAAAATTTACTTTGTCATTTTCGAAATGTTTGCTTTCCATCGAAGGTTTTTCATCAGCATAAACAATATCAATAAAACCAGGTGAATTTGTTCGTTGACTTCGTGACAAGAGTTCAGAATTCAATGGCTGTTGAGGATTTCGTTCAAATTGAACGTTTTTATTTCGATACGATAATGTTTCGACAATAGATTTAGAGTTTTGAGAATAGTTTTGAGGTGCTATATTGTCTGAAAGATTTTCGGGATTTCGATAGTAAAATTGCGTTTTTAATTGTCCTAGAAGTCTGTTGTTATTTACAACTGCTCTGTCACGGTGAACTGGTGCTCGAGATTCTTTCATGTTAATTCCAATTGAACCGGTCGCATTGTTATGTCCTTACAGTGAACAGGAAAAAAATAATATAAACATTATACAAAACGTTACGTGGAAATATCAGAATAAACAGGAAAATTTATACCATTACCATTTATGTTAGAATCAGATTTCCGTAAGTATGAATTATTGTCTTTCATATGTACAGAAATACGGTCTTCCATCTGATGGGACGAAATACTTGATTTGTCGACATTTCGAGATCCTGTGTGAATTCGAAATTCAGAGTCAAAATATACTCCTGGATTATTATTTTCGTATAGCGATTCGTGTGAATTTTCTTCACTGTTATATTGGCGTTCTTCCACTTGTAATCTACCACGAGAATCTTGAATACGTCTACAATCATTCAGACATTCTACATCATCTTTTTTATCATTAAATTCTCGTTTATTGTCTTCAATTATTTCTTGTGCGTGAATTAATTTAATTCCTGGAATCGATTCTCTTGTACTTCCCATCTAAATAACAGAATATCTGTGATCAATTTTAGGGCACTGAAGTGTAAAACACTTTTAAAATTTTTCGTTTTAATTCATTTACCCCTTCACTATCTTAGACAAGTTTTCTCGTTTTTTTTATGTATTCTTTTCATTTTCTCGCAATCAATAACGAAAAACTCTTGAATTTCTTAAATTTCATATTTCTGGGCTATGTTTTTAATTGTTGAAAATATTGAATTTCTTTCATAATTGACGCAATTAATTATTCAATCAATTACTATATGTAATTTAATAACCTCAAAAATTAAAAAAAAAAATTTCTATGTTTTATTCTTACGTTTTCAAGTTATTAATGTTGACTCGAAATAGCAAATTTACACTATCATAACTAATTTAAACAGTACAAATCAACAATACTGTAGTTACAATTTGAAAAATATCATTTTACTATTGGGTGTCATATTATGTCAAGTGTAAGAAGAGGTGGATAATATGTTTTCATAAGTGAAATAATAAGATTTTGACTCCTTATACTTTTGTAAATTAAAAAAAATTTTTTTGAAATTTGTACAAATCCAATTATCTGGTTTTACCTGAAAGTCTATCATATTAATATTACAATAAAAAACATTTTTGATGATAAAATTTATTATAATTTTTCAATACATCATTAATAAATATAATAATAAAATTTATCATCAACTCATTTAAAATAAGTTTTATTATTTATTACATTGGAAAAAACCAAAAACATAATCATGCTCTGTCCTGTATTATTTATAAATGCATGAATCGCAAACGATTTACTAACGAGATCTAACAAGTGTTGTCATAATCACACGAGATATCTAAGCCTCATCAGTCGTTAAAGGGTTTAAAACAATTCACAGTGTTGTACACAATCAAATAAAATGTTTTTCATGTACTAAACCAAATTTATTAATACTCCCTAAAATTTGAATATTCCATTATAAAAGTAGAGTTAACTTACGTTAATAGAAAAATGTTGTCCTTGGCCATTTTCACAATCTTTCAAATTTTGCTCCTGTAAATTACTGTGCCGATTGTCATTTATATTGTCGTGAGTTGAAGAAAAACTTGAAGTAAATTTATTGTTCGCTTTATCATTTTCCTCTCCATTTTTTTGTTGATTGTTTTCTACCATGGTATGGAATCTGTATCTTATTGTTTCAAAATCTTTCGAATTAGTGTGAGAAACATCAGCAGTTTCCTCTTCATTAAAATTTGATCTTAATATTCCTGAGGCTAAGTGAATTCTTTCCACTCTCGATTCATTTAATCCAACAATTTCAACATTGCGTAAAATTACACGGTAAGAAGTATTGTGATCCGATTGGTCTACTTTTATTACTGGTATATGCAGGGGATCCAACATTCCTACATTATCGATGCCACCATCGAGAAGTCTTTTCCATAATGTTTGTGATAATTTTAAAAGAGATGCATTTGAATACACAGCCATTGATAGCATGAAAATTAATAACTTCATTCTGGATTTTTTTTTAAATCTTCACTTTTAACTTTTACTATGATTATAGTTTTTTCAGAATTTAATTTAAAAACAATTTTTATTATCAAAAACCTCAATGATCTTGTGATCGGATATTTACGCTATTTTCTCCTTAAAAATAGGACGGTTTGCGCATAATTGTAATAACAACAGCTGTTACCGAAAATTTTAACATAATCAAACAAATCACTACAGCAATCATATAAATATTACTAAGCGAATAACTTCTACAATAACACTGTTTCAAGAAGATGGTTTTGTTTAGTATCAAATGAAATGATAAACTGAATTCAAGTGGATGACACTTGCAGTCGCTCTTGCTTTATACGATTCGTACTAGGGCGTCTATCTAGGCCACGGACCATCATAGAGCAGTTTTTATATATTTCTCTTTACTCTACTATTTCTTTCTAATGCTTCCTTAAAACTCAAAAAACAGAAGTTGGTCAAGGCCCTCGAGACACTTTAGGCTATGAATATATCTCTACTATTTGAAATAGTTCTTGGAAAATCGAATACAAATAAAATATTTGTTTTATTATCAGTGCAAAGAATCTAATCTGAAATAAATATTTCAAAACATTACAACATTTTACCGTGCAAGACTAAATGAACAAACTTCTGACGTTAGAGAATACAGTTCCCTACAAATAATGAATACTTGATAGAAATGTTATCTAATTTTAAAGTAGTAATTTGCTTTGCGTTATTAGTTATTCTCGTTTTAAAATACGACTGATCTCAATTTTTTTTTACAAAGATGTGTAATAAGTGTATTAATAAGAACTAATAAAATACATCTAATAAAAAAATTGTTGAAAAGGTATATATACTGATTGACATCACTATTGACTCCCTTTCCCACCCTTTGGGGGTGGGGCGATAGGTGACTTTACCTGTTAGAAAAATATAAAATTTTTCAAAGGCCTATTCAATGACACTAAATTGAACTTATTAAAATGTAAGGGATTTTAGTTGGAATTTTAATGTATTGATTCCAATGTATGCAAATGTTGTATCTTTAGATAGCCCTATAAACAAACATGGATTTGTATTTTTTTTTTTGATTCCTTGAACAATGGAATAAGAACATAGAAATGTATTTTTTACGCATACTAGGGGTTTAAGCCCGCTAAGCGTATCCTATACCTTTTTTTGCTAGTATTCTGCTTTTTTTCCTATTGTTTTTCTGTTTTCCTTCTTGTTTTTATATCCCTTATTCTTTATATCTTTTTTCTTTTTCCCTTTTATTCCCTTGCATTCGTAGCCTGTTACTTTTATTTTTTTTGTATCCTTTTTTTCTTTTTGTATCTTTTTTTCCATGTATTCTATTTTTTACTTTCTTCCTTTTTTTTGTATCTTCGCTTCCTTTTTTGAACCTTATTATATCTATGCATCCTTTTTCTTTTTTTAATATAATCCCTTTATTTAGTATCCATTTTTTAACCTTATAATTTCCTTCGTTCTTATTTCTTCTTTTCCTGAATTATGTATCCTTCATCTCTTATTTTTCTTTGCAATCGTTTTTTTCTGTTTGTATGCTATTTTTCGTAGTTTAATCTTTTTTTATGTATTTTTTCACGTTTTTTTATAACCACTTTTTTGTTCGTTTCATCGCTTTTTCTTTTTATTCTTCTTCTTTGTTTGGATTTGCTCTTTCCTTTTTGTAACCCGTGCTATTTTTTTTATTTTAGTTTGCTTCTTTTTTTTCGTATTATTTTTTTCCATTTTTAAATCTTACTAATATATAAATTACAAAAGATGTTTGTTTGTTTTGTTTTAACGCTTAAATGAAGTAATGAAACTATAATTGAGTGAAATAGATGAAATGTTTAGAACCCCAGAAGTGCTATAGGCTATTCAAAAATTGAAAATGATGTATAATTTTTATAAAAAATTGAAAAAATGATTTCCAAACTCAGAACTCAAAATTTTGATTTGAATAAAACTATAATTGATTGACATAAATGAAATGTTTAGAACCCCAGGAGTGCTATAGGCTATTCAAAAATTAAATATTATGTATAATTTTTATAAAAAAATTGGAAAAATGATTTACAAAATCAAAACTCTATTATATATAAATTCAAATAAACTACGACATAAAATTGGGCATACCGTTTAGAAGTTGTTTAGTAATCGAAATAACTAATTTTTTTTAAACTAATATCAGAATGTTTTAGTGGGAATAGATTTTATTGTCGGAAAAACTTTTAATTAATTAAATTGCCAAAAAAGTATTAAACAAAATGGAAAAAAGCGAAATTTCTTATGGTCCCAAGGCTAACAAGCCATGTTGATTTTTCAACGATTTGGAATTTATTTGTAATCGAAGCTTATTCAGAAAACCATAGAAATAAAAACAAAAACTGAAACATCCATTCGGTTCTTCATATTCTACTGATGTTACAATACATGGACCAATTTTTGATGAACAATCTCAAACTCGTGAAAAAGTTAAAAATGAAGAACGATGTTCAAGCCTTGATTTTTGCCAATGACGGAAAAATTTTTTTTTAAATTTCTTGATGAATGATTTATAAATCGACTGAAATTTGGTTTTGGAAAAATTTTGGAAAAATTGTGAAAAAATTTCAATTTTGGAAAAATTGTGAAAAAATTTCAATTTTGGAAAAATTGTGAAAAAAAAATTGATTTTGGAAAAATTACAAAAAACATTTTGATTTTGAAATGCCAATATTTGCAAATATTTCCAAAATAATTATTAAAGAAAATTATTAAAAATAATTTTTTTAAGAAATAATTTCGCTTGATGCCATTATTAAAAATGTTTTATTATTTTCGCAAATAATGAAGCCTATGATTTATTCAACTAAGAAAAATACACCGATCAGCTGATTTTTGATCGGGGATTTAAATTCAGTCTAGCATTAAAATAATCGAAATAAAATCTCGATTTCTTGAAACGAAAATATGAAATACTCCTTTTAAATATGATATTAAATTCAAATTGAAAAAAAAAAAAATGTGTGATGATTTTTCAGGAGCGTTTACAGTTTATGTACCCGAACCACCCGGACAAGATCTCGGCAAACACCAGAGCAGAGAGAGGTAACAATTTTTGTTGTTGTTAGAAATTATTGTTACTTCAAAAGTGTTATTTTCATTCCTTTCGATATTATTATAGGAGCGTTTGCAGGCACAGGCCTCAAGAACTACTCGAGGAAGATCTCGCGAAACTTCAGAGCACAGAGAGGTAACAATTATCGTTGTTGTTGTTGTTGTTTAAGAGGAAATTTAAATGAAGAACGTATATTTTCATATCTTTCGATATTGTTGTAGGAGCGTTTGCAGGCACAGGCCTCAAGAACTACCCGAGGAAGATCTCGCGAAACTTCACAGCAGACAGAGATAACAATAATCGCTGTTGTTTTTAAAACAGACAATTTTAATTAAGAAAGTATATTTTCATTTCTTCTGATATTATTGTAGGAGCGTTTGCAGGCACAGGGCTTAAGAACCAC
>JAQQRF010001102.1:0-21842 GCA_030523145.1 Trissolcus brochymenae
GAAATTTCAGTATGTTGTAGAGAAAGTCAAGCTGATCAAAAGTCATCATGGGCACGAAGCTGGAATCCTCATACTTTTTGAGTTTAGGCCGTTTTGAAATTCTCGATTTGGGAAAAAGTGATATTTTTTTGTATGGGTTCTTAACATAACTTCGCGGTCTTCTTGTAGTAAACACATCCCTGATTACTCTGTAATTCCTCTCTCTCTCTCCTCCAATGCTTAATCAACCCCTCGCGTCGGGGTGCTTGATTATCGTGAGTCCCCTTGCCTCTCACGTAGGGGTGCTTCATCGCATCGGATTGCGATGAGTTTTCATCGAAACATGACGCGGTCCCACGCGTAAGAAGTCCCGAGTTGGCAAAATCCCGTGAGCCGTCGGTAGCAGTTCTACCGAAAAGGCTCAAGTGACCGTGGGAAAAATAATTGTTATATAATATATTATTAATAATATAAAAGTTAAGTAAAAAAAAGGTTTATGCGGGACATAACAGCATATACTACATCTAAAATCATTTATTAATACAAACTGGGCGATAAGTAAGTAAATCATTTTGATAGAAATTTTGAACGCAAGCGATGGAGCAATGGGTTAAGGGGCTGACGGACACACATGTGGACCCGGGATCGAATCTTAATACGATTTAATTTTACTAAAATATATAAACAAACAAAAACTAAATAAATAATAATTTTTTTTTATTAAAAATATCGATTGGTTCACGACCGTTTGTGAGTACTGGGCCAACATTGGCAAAAAGCATTGGGCCAAAGAAAAACTTTGTTTAAAATCAAAATTGTGTCAACGTCAAATACTAACGGTCAGTCGATAGTTAATGGTCTTGTGCTAGTCTAAGGCCAAAAGTAAATTTCTACATGGGTTTTCAGACGACATTTTGTCATTAATGAACTACGTATTTCCATATAACTGAGTATATTTGAATGCATTTATTAAAAATAATGCAAACTGTACAATTAGTGCAGATGATGCCAACTATAAGTTACAAATATTGTTGCCTTTTTAAATGCGAAAGACAATGAAAAATTTACAAAATAAATTCCTCAGATTATTGTTATCTTTCACAAATATTTTCGAAATATCCATTCATTAAAAACTTGTAAACTTGAAAACTAAATTTTCAAATCGATTTCCACTGAAAGTAACACAACGTAATTTCAACCATGTTTACCGAAAAGCTTCTTGATTACCGAGCGTCCACAAAGCGATAGCAAATTGCTTATCTGGAGAAATTGGTGGATTTTTTGCATTTTCAGAAATAAAGTTTTTAAAATAGTTATTTTAACATTTATTTTATTTTTTTAAGCGATATACAAAATAAGCGATTGATCTCAGTTAAGTCAAGTATATTAAAATTAATAGTAATAATGATATATACATCCAAATTTGAAAATGTCGGTAGCACTATCCAATATCTTTAAGAACTTATCTTTCCAACTCAACGCCGCAGCAATTTCTTTGTTGGCAACTTTTGAAATTATGCACTGAATTGAACTGTACGGCCTTACTCAACTTATCCGGCTTAGTTACTTGAATATTTAAAAAAGTACTTTTATCTTAGTGAAAAATATCGCCAAATTTGTACTTCTCAAAGTCGAAGCAGCCGCAAATGCCCTGGCTACAGTTTGTATTTGTGACAATCAGTGTACTGGCTCTCCATGTATGGCGGGAATGTGATTACGGAAAACGTTTACTATTAGTTTTGATGTCGAACAAACATATGAAAAAAACAATTTCCAGTTTCTTTAAATATCACGGTCAAGCAATATGTTCTTAGAACCCTGCGGTGAGATTACGTTGGACTGAGGCTAACATTAACAAAAATTTCTTATAAATAATCAAACATTAACACAGAATAGCTATTTAAACATTCGTTTTGTATATATATATTTCTACAAATGAATTTCAAGTTTTTGTTATGGCCGCCATTTTTTTTAATTTTCAAAATTTAATTTGAAAGTAATATATGCTCCATATAATGTTGTTTAACTTAAAAATTGACCGACGAAACTATTTTCAGATGACTCTGACGACCTGCACGCACCAGCCCGTTTGGCCGTGCACGCCCGACACCGTGCGATAACGCTTCACCGATAATATTTTTTCATTCACAAAAACTCATGGATGTTATTGAAAGTTTAATAAATGATTTGTACAAATTTCAAACAAATTTTTTTTTCATTTTCCTATAAAAAAATCGCGAAATACCATTTTTTAGGCGAAAAAGAGTAATTGTTCTCTTTAGAAATACATCACAGTCTTTTTGAGGGTATCAAAAAAATTCTTAAGATTAGAATTAGCAAAACATAACACGATATCATCCGCGAACATGATAATCTTGACCTCATCAGGTAAATACTAGATAATATTATATTAGATATTATAATAGATATTAAGTAAATACTTAATACTAGATAGATAAATATCAAATAAAGTATGAACATAAGAGTCAGGAGAATGAAGTAAAGAGGTCAAATGAAAAAGTCGCAACAACTGATACAGACAAAATCAATACAAACGAATCGGCTACCAATATAAAAAACCAACGAGAGTTAAACCTTTGCAAATCAAATCATAAGTCAGGCAATCAAGGGGGAGTTGATCTCGAAAGATAGTGACAGACATAATTACAAATTGACATAAGTCAAACACAAGGTCAAACAAGTCGTGACAAGGTCAAGTTCAAATATTTTATGGAATTCTTGATATCGGAGTTGAGAACATTTGATTTGTTGTAGATAATTGACAAATTAGTTAGCCCTCTTCAAGGTCTAACTGAAAAATTAAAAAAAAACATACATACAAAGTTCATGACATAATTATGAACCGAGTTGACCAACTCTATCATTCGCGAATCTTGGAAATTGAAGATCCAAATTCAATTGTCAACAAATTGCGCTATTGAAAACGGAACGAGATCAAATCAACTAGATTGAGTATTCGAAAACAGTTCATGAACATCAAATATGATAGTTCAAAGAAGTTCAAAGAATGATCAAAAACTGCTAGTTCAAAGACTGCTATCGAATTTTGTGACAAATTTGTGGAACTGATCAGAAATTACAATAACTTCCTAATTCTACATCTCTCTCTCTGACGAGGACAAACATGATGAGCATTAATTTATTGTACAATGGACAAACATGACAAGCATGAGTTTATTGTTAAAGATCAGACTGGTAATAGTTTGTTCTATGAAATAGTTTGTTCATTGATTGTGCAGGTTGAAGCAAAACAATATCAATTCAAAATTTTCAACAATCCAACGATGCAATCGAATACGACAGTGGTAACAACACCTTATGTGAAGTCCACCAAAAAAAGCAATAATCGGTGTTATGCTTGTGGTGACATGGGCCATATGCAAAACAATGTAAAAAAGGGCACTGGACTGGCGAAACGCTATGAATGCTATAATTTTGTAACTCATATCGCTGCTAATTGTCCTGAAAGGCAATCTATCTCGTCTGGTAAAAATTACAGGAAAGACAACACAAAGACAATCAAAACCGCTATAACAATTTACGAGCAAACAACAAACGACAGTTCAAAGCAAAATCGTGGAAAAACGACAACAAAAACTTCCCTCGTCCATACGAAAATTCCAATCAACTGAGGAATAACTGTCACAAGGTAAATATAGACAAGTCAAATGGTTCAAACAGACCATCGAATTTTAGACAAGAGAAGAAAAACGACCGTTCTAAGACAATGGGAAAAACACGAGTGTATTTTGCGAACACTGAAATTACAGGTATGAACATAGGTACAAACAAATCTCCTTCTGTATATCAGTTATAAAAATAAAGCTCTCAAAGAAACATAGAATATGATAGTTCTTGAGAGATCAACGGAAATAATATCTTAGGGCCGAAGGTTGATGATCAGGGAAATTTGTATACAACTTCTATAGTTGACTCTGAACACTTGTCCAATAGAATTGACATTTTTGCCAAATTTGACAGTCACAGTAAATGCATAATTAAATGCGCAAACGAGGAATCAAGCGCAGATTTTAGGTCAGAAGGTTTCGGAAACATTATAGATTATTCAAAAGGTCAGAGGTTAAGCAAGATTGAATTGGAAAACGTGACATATTCTTCATCTTTGAACGAGAATTTACTTTCATTAAGACTGTTTACAGATGCAGTTTTTCGTGCAGTGTTTCATGACCTTAAAGTACGAATAGTTGATCCTTCTACGAGTGAGGATGTTACAGTTGAAATTTATAAGAAACCGTACTGGAAGTCGAAACTACGAATGGACAAGAAAAGTATAAGAGGTAAAACACCTGATAGTTTAAAGACGGCATTGGTACAAAATGTACAAATTACAGAAGTTAATCCAGACAGTGCAGCAGTAAAAGAGGTACAGATGGACTGTACGGACCAAGTGTCTAGAAAAGTAAAGTCAGTTGTTGATAACGTATGTGAGAATGGCAAGAATGACGAAAATTTGAAAATGGTACCAGAAAATATAGAAGGCGGTCAAAACAAAAAGGAAAAGGAAAGACGATGTGGGAAAATGTTTGGAAAAATTTATTATGACAGCGAGAAATTTTCAAGGTGTCAACGAAAAGATTTTTTATGAGAGAAAGATTAAGGAACGGAATATACTGAAGAATATATCCACGAAATACTGAGACGAGAAGGCATTCTATTACTCACTGCTTGTCCTGGCACTTCACAACACAACGGTGTGGCAGAAAGATTCAACCAGACAATTTAGAAGAAAGTTCAATCGCTGATTCTGGATTACCTAACAACATGTGGAACATGGCCTTGGGCTGCCGTCTATGTTTACAACAGAACTCCACATAAGTCTATCCAATATAATACACCCTTGTCCAAGTTCTCTCTGGATTTCAATTATGATATTAGTCAAGTAAAGAAGTTTGGATCCTTAGCTTACTGAAACATCACGAGAAAACCTAATTCAAATTATTCAATGGATGTAATTTTACATCCTAAATTGGGAAAGTTCTTCAAATCTACAAAAGTTTGCTTTAACGAAAAATTGGTTTTCGGTGACAAGTTTTGGGAAGACTCTTTGAGGTTCTGGCCACTACTTGGGATGAATTGTTTTTTTGGAAACTACCAGACTAACACAAAGAAGATTTCCCAAAAAGAAGAAAAATAAGAAGGAAAAGTATGTTAGAAACGGAGGACAAAAAGTCTACTGTATTTGTGTACAAAAGAAACAAGAGAGTCGGAACAAGGAAACCGTACAATACAAGAAGTTCCGGAATTGAAGACACAAGTTTTCGAACTTGGCTGTTGTAATTAATACTTCAATATGTTATCTTTAAATAACGACATTTTATTTCCGTTCACGAATACAAACATCGAAACGCTTTCCCATTCTTTACATATTTCCTTCACAGGATATCCCCTTTCAAAGGAATTGATGTTGATAGTTGTTCACGTGAATTAGAGATTCGCGTGATCGCTAAGAGATTTGCATCCTTCAGCCGACGCGAATCGAAGACTATAAATTAAGTGCAACACTGCACATGTTGCTCAGTCTCACCTCAGTCTCAGTTATTACTTGATATTTGCTTCAGTTGCTACTCAGTTATATTTAGGTCAGTCACATTATGACGACCTACATCAATTCCTGTCAAGTTACTTAAAAATATCAATCACCGTCACCATGTCATCGCGAAGGCATCGTCGTTCGGGCTCTCACGCCCATAGAAATTATCTTTAAAGGAAATAGATATGGAGTGACCGTGTGTCTCCAAAAATGTAACATGTTCCAGTTCTATCTCAGTCTTCGAGTCTTCGTGACATTGAATAAAGAGTAGAAAAGTGATCAGTGATTCTGTTTTATTACTTTAATTCCCGATGACAACACTACTCAAATCACTTTACGATTTGGGAATCAGTCCGAAAAGATGGAATGTGAAATTTAAAAAAGTTGCTAACACATTCGGATTAGTAAGTGATGACGATGATCCATGTCTATTTACATGGTCTTCTGGTAAGAAAAGGGTTATTCTGTTGCTATACGTCGATGATATTCTTCTGGCCAGCGGTGATTCTACAAAACTTGATAAAATGAAATCAAAATGAATGAAATCCTTTGAAATGACCGATTTGGGTGCACCGCGCAACGTCTAAGGAATAAAAATTGAACAAAACCGAGAAACGAGAGTAATGACTATTACACATGAAAGTTTTATTAATAAGATCTTAAAAAGGTTTGACTTTGATTGGGTATATTCTCATAGAGGGTAAGTACTAAAGGTTTTGGTTCTTCAAACATAGACGGCAGCTCAAGGCCATGTTCCACATGTTGTTAGGTAATCCAGAATCAGCGATTGAACTTTCTTTTAAATTGTCTGGTTGAACATTCTTAGGAAGGTCAATTGAATATGTTGCCTATTTTGACTCCAGCTTTGCAGATAGTAGAGGATCTATATCTACCGCAGTTTTGTCATTCATTTGTTCGACTATCGAGCTTCGAAAACAAATACGCAAAACTATGTTGCACTGTCTACCTGCGAAGCAAAGTTTGTGTCCATGAGTTTAGCCAGCAAAGAAATTATTGCCATTAATAAGTCTTTGATTCGAATAACAGAAAAATTTTTCTACCCGCAACTATTCGGTGCGATAATAGATCTTCCATCATTTATGCCAATACGAGAGGTGGCAATCAGCTAAGGCATATGACTGAGGAACACGAGGATAACGTAAAAGAGTGTATCAAATTGGAACTAGTTAGATGTGAATGAGTTTCGACCAAGAACAATGGGCTGATATGACAAAGACTCTTATTTTTTAATTGCATAAAAGAATGAGAGACACGTTCCTGAATACTGACTTAATTAACTAGAGAGTTCTTTGGAAAGGATTTAGTCTTTTCGTATTTTATTGTTGTTTTCAGAAATTAAGAAATAATGGTCCACGAGTTTATAGAGTTTAAGGGCCACTTCAAGACTGTTACTCCAAGACTGATTGAGAAAGAGGCAGATTGATACGACTGAAAAAAATACCACGAATTGATTATTGTTTGTAATTAATATGATTATTATTTAATGTTCGGAAAAGTGAAATGCCTTATCGACCTAGTGACCAGATAGCCTTACTGCAGTGTCGCTGGAAGGCAGCCAAGCAGCCCTTTTCCTCGCAAGCGACTCGTGTATATGCCTTAGAACACCTTTTGCAGGTTAACTCGCGCGATTCGAGCATAACCTTTCTCACCAAAAGATAAATCTCGTGTGCGAAAGAGTCACCCCGTTACAAGGGCCATTTACTACCGCATCCCCTAGCGACTAGAGCGCACGCCAGGGCTCTCCAGCGACTGGAGACCAGCCAAAACCTCGAACGCATTGCAAGGTGAGACATCCGGGTGTCTGCACCTCCGGTCACCTAACCTAGATGATCGTTACCCCGAGCTAACCTTAGCGAATAAGGCGTCCACCAGGAAACTCCGACGACCCGAGTCTCGTCCACTTTCGAACGCATTACGAGGTCTGTCACCACGGTGGCAGCACCTCCGTTCACCTACCCTAGGTGATCGGTATCAGCGAGCCTTAGCGACTAGGGTATTCGCCAGTGATTTGCACGTAGTACAAATCAGTGGTATAATGCGGTATAATTATACCGCAGTAGAATTTATTGAATACAATAAAATATACGTATTGTTAATTCCGATCATGGAATTATCGTTCAAATTATCGGCCAGTGATTTGCACGTAGTACAAATCACTCCCAATTCACCATCAGGGTCGTAGCCACCGGCGACCGGTCGGCTAGCACGGCGACGAACACATTCCGCCACCCGGACATCATCCCCGGTGACCGGGCGATAATTGTCCATTTCCCCAGAGAGCGCCACATCTCCCAGTGACAAGCGCCTACGCACAACTGCTTCCGGAAACAAGCGGCCACGCGCCACTGCTCCAAGTGGCAAGCGCCTACGCGCCTCAACTACGAGCGTTAAACGCCCACGCGTCACTGGAACTTACTAGAGAGAGCCACTAACGCCTCTCAAGCGCTCCCACAAAGGATAAGCGTCGACCCCGCCATCTTAAAAGGCGATTCGTGTTCATCACGGAATCTGATACCCGAATCTCCGTCCACTTACACTAGGCCGCTCAATTTTAGAAGCTCCCGAACATTTAATATTATATGAATTATTATAGACGATTTAAAACTCGAGAAGGAGTATTGGATTTCAAAGCTTACTCGGTTGAATACGATGATTAAATTATTCTTCTGGTTGCTTAGCAACGCGACTTTGTTGCTGTCTATAAATTCTTTTCTGCTCCTTCAGCTTTTTGTCGACAAGCTTACGACCAAATAAATAAAAGAAGAAAAACTAATTCAAATCGTTTAATACTTTATTTGAATAAAAGATAAAGCCGATGTCAACATTATCAGAGAAAACAAAATTGGAAAATATATTTAAGCAACGGTTTATAAAATCATCTCAGTTAACTTTAAAGATATTGAAATGAGGTCAACAATCTAACATTCTGATAAAAAAATTCTCAAATGAAATAAGAGTTGAAAAATGATCACTATCACAAATTTATATTATAAAACCTCCCATGAACAAAGATTAGCAATATTTTGATGAGCAAAACATAAATCCGAAGAGTCAGGAGATGATCTATCTTTATCGAAATAAGTAGCTAGGCCATTGTTTAAACAAATAAGGTCACTATCAACAACTGCATTAAATAGTGAACAATATTTTGAGAATATTGAAAATGAAGTTGCAATCATGAGTGATAAAATTTTGTGGTAGTTCACCCGGTAACTTAGAAAATTACTTATTCATTAATAAAATATAAACTTGAATTAGCACCAGTTAAAGAACCCTGGCGTGGTCAACTCCTGGAGGCTCGTCTCTCGCGGTTAAATAAAATGACGGTCGACTAAAGCCGAGTCCTTGATTTCACGACTGGGGTCGTTTTATCCTTCGTGGTATGATAATTTTATCCCGGGATTGTCAGGTTTGAGGTGACAAGAGTCGCTAGGTTAAGCAACAATAGTTGCTTGCATGTGCGACAAGAATCGCTATTTTAGAACGCTGACTAGAATCGAGCGAGAGTTTTTCGACTAAAGTCGTTCTTAGGCGTTGAGAGACAGCTGGGAAGTAAACAGCTAAAGCTGTATCAAGAAATTGACTCAAACGCGCCTGGCTGTCAAGATAGACTTTCATGTAGCGGTGGCCCCTGTCACCTCCTTGCCAAGTAGTGCTGGAGCCACTGCTAGATGACGCTATAGCATTTATTGACGGTGGAATTATCGTTCAAGTAGTTTTCAAGATTACTTGTACCAAAAGATGACCATAACTTCATTTTGTTTTTAGCGTTAAAATCACTACAAATTATCAAGTTTTCAAATTTAGCAATGTAATTAGAAGACTTTTCTCAAAATTTATTGTCTGTATAAGTGTAGATGGCGCAAGGTGTAAGAGAAATATACACGATGATAATAATTAAATCTTTATTTGTATCATAATCAGAAAAAATTCTCAGAATTGAAATTTCATCCTTATTATTAAAACATTCTTTATAAAATTGAGAATTGTCTGGATCTAGAGACACAAATTTAAGCCTTTTATGTATTAGAAAGACAACACCACCACCTGCACCTAATGAAAACAGCCTTTCTTTGAAAACAAAATTATAACCCGGAAATGAAAATTCATGATTGTCGCTCAAAAAAGTTTCGCAAAAGCAAGAAATATCAATTTTATATTTTTTAGAAATTTTGACGCATTTTGAATTAGAATGCGTTTCCCGTCGTTACCTGCACCTTTATGTTTGTTACATGATGCGCGTACCGTGACAGACTGAAGAGGTTATAGGTGCGCATCAAGAAAATTCAAACGTTCCTATCAGACTCCACCTCTCATGCCCACCTTTCTCTTTTCATAAGAGACATGAAATAATATAGAAAAAGAAGCTCATATAAATAGCCAACGTTAATTAACAAATCAATATAAAATGAAGTAATTTTGCAATGTAATTTTACAATCAACAAAGTATTTATTTAAAGAATTCAACAATGCATAATTAAACTTGGTACATGATTACCAAATACCAAATGCTAATGAACTAGCGCACGGTCACCGATGGGCACTTTGGGATACAACGGATAATGACACCATTCCTAATCACAGATTTTTACGAGCGTAGAAAAAACGCGTAACTCTTGGAAAATCGTACGTTAGTGACTAAATATGGAAAAATGACATAACATTCACCTATTATCACTATGTCGATTAATGCCAAAATCATGTATTCAATTTTTTCATATGATACTTCTTGCGTCAAGTTCATCTCTAATTCATGACCAGGAAGAACCAGCCCTCGAACAGGTTTCCGGAAATTATTTCCCACCATAAGTCCCATCTAGGCCCATGTATTTTGATTTCTTTAAATAGGAAAACGGGATCCCTTGTCAATCAGTTCTCATCTCCGAGCCATTCCTTGTTCCACGAGACTTCCGATCAGTTGTACTCCAGCTACACTGTTGTTCAACGGGATCCCTTGTCAATCAGTTCTCATCTCCGAGCCATTCCTTGTTCCATGAGACTCCCGATCAGTTGTACTTCAGCTACACTGTTGTTCATCCAAAAATTGTTAAAAAGTTTATCCCCGAGATTCTTGATCACCGTTTGTAATTCCGTACGCGGTCGTTACAAAAATCGTTAAAAAGAGTGTACTGAATACTGTTCTGAGGGAAGCCAACTACCACCCGACAAATTGCAACCGATTCCTCAAACAACCTGCAAAGACTACAATTAAGATTGTTAAGTCTACGTTAAATATGAACTAATACAAAAACTCATAATTTTGCATACCAAATTTATCACCATTGTTTATACTAAAAGCATCTTCAATCGCATCACATACACACACAACTTTATAATAATTTGTCCAGCACAAATTAAATTAAACTGCGACATCGTAAGTTTAAATAGTGGCGCGCAATCGAATCGTGCGCGCTCACTCACTTTTCAAACGCCGCGTAACAGACGAAAAACCTACTTTACTTTAATAATAGCCGTCGAGGGAATATAACCTCGAAATTGCAAACAATATTTATCAATAATAAAAAGAAGGTATTGTTTTTTATTATTATGTGAGCGACAGTTCCATTGTAAAATTTTCAATCTTAGAATAGAATTATTCATTGATAGAGCTAGAAAGAGATTTCAAATTGTCAGAATAGAAAGTTTCAAATTTATCATTATCATCAAATACAAGGCCTTTGGCAGAACAAACTAACTTTATTACCTTGACGATATCACACACTGGAAGTGAAAAGAAATTCTGTTTTTCAATAAAATTTGAAGAAACATTAGATTGATAAGGAACTTCGAGTTCTGAATCAAGGGTAGACCGAGAAGCAGGAGTCAGAACCAATTTGAATTGCCTCACTAGACTTCGGGTCTCATCCATTTCTGCAAAAGAATTGTCGATATCCGACATGCGAGCAGATCTCAAACACACATCTCTCGAAACTTCAACTTCATCAGGTGTACATACAGCAGGGCGGATACGCTTGGAAAATTTCTTGGTCCCAGATAAATTGAGGTGGGTTTGAGTCAAATTCGTGATTTCTCAAAAGCAGACATATGCAAAGTTAAATACATTAGTTTTATCAATCAAAAACTTGTTAATTACAGTATCAACATCACCGTGAGATTTCGTTAGCAAATCTGAACAAATTTTAAAAGATTTATCTAGCGTAGCTATAAAAAGTTTGACATTTTTGTTCCGAATGAACATAGGACATTGCAGATCAGAAGCAGCATGATTATAATTATTCACTTTGTTACGAAAACAATTAATACATCTAGGTATTAATTAATTCCTTATTAGATTAATACATCTACCGTACAAAACCACCTTTTCAGAATTTTGCACGTTTCAAACATAAGCTTGAAAGGCCCAATGTATATTTTTGAGCCGTCAAGTGAGTTTTTAGTAAATTTTGTTGAATTGTCCTGTTGAATTGAATTCAACAGCAAATGGACGTAAGTTCTCAATAATTTAAGATTCGTCAGAAAACTTCCGGGGCCAGTCATCGAAAGATCGCCAACGTCAAGCCTACAAACCAAGGGATGCACAGAAGTCTAGCGACGGTTACAAGCTCGAAAAGGACCAGAACAAGTCGAAGGGAGACATAAAATAAGCGAGGCAAACTCTGTCCGACATTAGGAAGGCCATTCAGGAGCTCCGAGACATAGGTGCAATACGAGAACAGAGCTCTCATTACTTGAGATTCGTATTCGAAGACAAAATGCTCAAATTTCTCTGGCTGTCATTTGGGCTAAGCCCTTTCCTGACACATGACAACAATGCCAACCTACTCAAACTAGAAATTTCTCAAAGATCAGATATCAGACTAGTTTTTGGTTACTGAAATTTCACCTCTAACGGTGTGATCTACTCCGAATCCAAAATTCAACCTCTTTTTCATAGGGTACGATTTCGTTTGGTTAATAGAAACTGCTGAGCCTCAGATACTAAGGTAGTGCTCAAACTGTTGTGGACTTTACAAAGTTGTGATTAAAATCTTGATACATCGATTTTTGCATTTAAAATATAAAAGTATTTATTAAAACAAAAATAAAAACTTTACAACAAATTTTTGCAATGAAAACAATTTTATTTAAATTTTTTAGTATTCCTAAAAACATAGAACAGATCCCGTCTTGCACTTGATTTTTCGATATTCGGAATTAGAAGTATGTATATATTCAAAACAAATCTTCATTGTTGTTTATTATTCTTACTGTTTGTTGTGTTTTTCAAAACACTATGTTTGGTTCTCAGTACAGCATATTTTTTGAAAGATATAAAAAATGAACCATTTTTGCTGCAAAAAGAATTCGCAAATGTGGATGATTGTAGAAAGCGAAACGAATTGTGGACAGAATTGATAAAGGACCTCAATGAGTACGAAAAAGAACAGCGAACTATGGAACAGTGGATAAAAGTAAAAAATAGCATGGCGCAGTTCACTAAAGTAATTTTCGATCGGTCCTCTCGCACAGACAACATTTTAAAATTATCGATCTCAATCCATTTCGTTTTCAATTGTTGGATGAGATCGTTCTTTCATTTTGTTAGATGTTCCATCTCCTCTTTGACTCGTTTAAGTGTAGAAAAATAAAAAATTTAATATACTATTTTCATTTCACACAATTAGTAAAGTATTGCAAATAACTTACTGTCTTCTTCCCTCTGTTTTTTTTTTCGAGCCCTATTTTTTTTGGCTTTGGCAGCTGAGACAGTTAAAAATATGAAATATTGTTTTTTAAATCTCATTTTTTTATAATTTTTTTTTCAAAAAAAATCATCAAAACTGCTTTTTACGAACTTAAATTGTTCTTTAGATGGCGCTTGTGAGGCCTTTGACTTTCTCTCTCACAAATGAATGAACTTTTTACCAGGTTAAGAATCGAGTAGTGCTCTCAGTGAAAAAGCTTCAGCTCCCTCAACTGTTCTAACTTAAAATAAATAGATTAGAAATACAGTTAACATTTTTTGACTTGGTCACCTGAAATACCCATTTCAGCATCCAACCCTAAACCCTCTTTTTGTTCACCCAGTGGTAGCGATCCGGATTACGCTCCACCCAGAACCAGGAAGTGGCCGAGAGTCGCTCCTGTGGTAGCAACCCGAGCGTTGCTCCACCTTCCCAATAACGACGCTTGGCCCGATAGGTGACACCACTGACCGAGGGAGCTTGCTTGTGCTGCTCCTCCGCCAGGTGGCGCTAGCATCGAGGTTATCTCACAAGCGAATCGAATCCCCAAGACAATAAAACCCGTAGCACCATGGATCCGAACACAGACCAGCCACCATGCCAAGAAGGTGTGGAAAACGTTTTCGACAACGCTTAGCCTCGAAAAAGAAGTTCCAACTAGAGAACGAGATGACCCTGTTGGAGGAAGAAATCGAGACGATCACCAAACTTACCAATCCCATCCTATACGAACCCTACGAGCCCCAGCCGCTCAAGATACTCCAGATGGAGCACTTCCCTACACCTATCATCCAGGCTCCAGCGTCTCCATCACCGCAGGCTCCAGCACCTCCATCACCACAGGCCCCAGCGCCTCAATCGCCACAGGCTTCAGTTCCTCCCAGAAGGACAACCCTTGTAGCACCGCCACTGGTACCTAAACCAAAACCAAGACCAGTGAAAACCCTGGCCAAATCAAACCTGTTCTCAAGTACCTTCCCACTGGAAGACATCCAGTGGATCGAGAGGGACACTCGTGTGATCACCAAGGCTCTGAACCAGGAATACCAGAAGTGGTAGAAAAGGACCCAGCAGGCCGTCACCAACGCCTGGGTACCCAATAAGTCACGACGAATCGAGGATTTATTCTAAAAACCTATACAACCAGTCAAAACCAACCGGCCCTTTTCAGGGCCACTACATTTTTTTAAGCGGGAATTGGTTAGATTTTAACTATAGATTTTTCCTTCTCCTCCCTTCCTAACGAATCTCGAGTTTGTGTCAGTATATTGGTAATTCTTATAGCTGCCCTCGTCCTCTCTCTATTTGATACATTTTGTTTTATTTGTTTACATCTGATAGCAATGATTTCTTATGTTTTTATATGTATTGTCATATTTCGTAATTTCATTCGTTTTTTTTAGGCCGCCCCTCGTCCTCCCTCTTGATTTTATTACATTATTATATTATTGTAGCTGTGTATAAAAAAAAATTCGTAAAAAAAAAAAAAAGTCGTATTATGGTTTAATTTTTTTCTACTTTGTTGAGCCACCCTCTTCCTCTCTCTTGAAACTTCATTCTCTTTGCTCTATGGATGTTCGTTTTCTATAAAATAATATCATTTTGCCGTATTCATAATAATATTTAAATTAATTACTAACTATAATTGCTGAGATTGAAAGTGTCCTCATTTTTATTCTAGAAGTATGTGTTTCTCATAATCATCATTTATAATGTTTTTTTTGTTTCTTTTAAAAAATGTCCAAAATTTAATGTCTATTTAGAATTGTTTATTCTTCACATTGTTGGGTAACAATACGAACCACATTTTCTGTTATGAAGGAAAAATTGTAATTGCCATCATTCTATATTATTTTATTAATAGTATAATTATATTATAATCCTAAAACAAAGTTTAATTTTGTAATAAATAAAAGAGAATGAGTTGATTAATTTTTTTGGAATTCTTCTTCACAACCTACAAATATAATTTCCATTCGTTTCCATAATAATTTTTTTAATTTCTGAGTATCTTTTTGAATTTGTTTTTCATTATCGGTATTTACATCATCGTATACCAAACACTTTTTATGAATAAGTTTATTAGATATCATACACTTTACTGTTTTATTAATAAGTTTGCTATGTTCACAACAATGTAGACAAGAATTGGTTAAATTATCAGATTTTTCCATCAATCGATGTAATACTTTTTCTCTAAATTTCTCAATGTTCATTTTTACATCAAATTCTTGATTTGTTATTAAACATTGTATGTAGTACATGGTGCTCATGGACAGAGCAGACAAAGCATTGATTCTATTAGAAGAGTTAGCTCCCTCGACAGACATTGTGCTGATGTCGCTCATTATTGTAACGGGAAAAGTATTATTTTTTTCGGTAGCAGAGTTAGTTCCCTCGACACTTATGCTATTTCGTATATATAAAATGGAAGAGACGAGTTTCAAATGTATATTGGAAGAGTTAGATTCCTTGACGGATACTAGGCTACCGCTTATTTTTGAAACCGGAAAAGAATGATTGTTTTCGCTGGGAGAGTTAGCTCCCTGATCAGTTACTATCAGGGAGTAACTAGTAACTGGAGTGACTAGACTTGCGATCATTTTTCTGTTGCCAAATTTTTTTCATTTTACGCTGAATGCAACCTCTTCGGAGAGACCTGTAATATTTACTATAATGGGATTTATTGAGTTTTTTCTTTCCATAAAATATCTGAAAAAAAACTATAAAAACAACATTTAGTTTCACTTAAACACAAGAAAATTTTTAATTTTAGGTTAGAAATTAATTGTAATTGAAATTGTAATTACAAATACATTGTAATAATTGTAATTAATTGCATTTAAAGACTGAATCTGAATAGATACTTAACGAAATAGACTGTTTGGTTTCACTTTAATTGACTGGCATTGAAGGTAGTTTGTGACTTCTAAAGCTGAACTTTTTGTATCTTCCGTATGCATATTTTGCATCGTTCAAATCTGTGACTTCGGATACATAGTCAGCAAGTTTGGCTGCAGCATTGTCTGCAAATTTTTCCGTGTTCATGACATACTTATCACTCACCCTTCACACACTTCTTTCACACAAATCTCATACACACCCCACTAATGCAATGCATTGTTTTTATCAAACGCTATTAATAACAGATGTATAAACAACACGGAAGACATTGATGTTTAAAAATGTTATGAGAAGGCCGTACCAACCTATCATTTGCAGCATTAAGGATGGTTCTCAATCATAGGGATTTATATAAAACAACATTTAAATACAACTAAAAACGAATAATCGTCAATTTTTGTTTGTTGAGCAAAGTACGCTGATGCTAAGAAGAGCGTGCCTTTACTCATGCCATTTCCTTTCTCGTAGTTGACCTGTACCACCATTAGGTCTCGAGTTGAGTGCTGCTCAAGTAGGATGCAATCTATCCCCTTGCTTCCTATACAGGCTCTTGGTTTGCTTTCTAGATCTTTCACACTCAGCCTTCCCGCAAGCCCAAGCCCAAGACCCGCGAATCTAAACGAGAAGATCTGTTAAGTTTAGCGCAGGATATTAAAAACTCCACTGAATTAGATCAACTCAAATTTACTAAATTACAGAACATACAAAAACAACTGAATGTTGTATTAAACATGACCGACAATAGCACTAATATTAACCCCTCACACACCAACTCACACAACACAATTGTTCACAACCATACAGGCGACAAGTACCACAATCCTTTATGTTATGATTAAACTGAATTAGACGAAATTTATAGCAATCTTAGCAATAAGTATATTATGCTACATTTTAAAACCTTAATGAACAATCCGGTAGAAAGGGCTAATTTTATATCTAAGGGTCGTTACATGTATACTAGACTTAGCAAAAAACCAGAAACTGTTAACATCGATTAAATTTTTTTTTTTAAGTAATAAAAACTGTAAACTTCATATCACTCTCTTTTAATTTCCAACCTGTTCCCTTGCATTATGTGTGCATAAGAATTGAAGAAAATCAATAGTTAAATCCTAGGACGTAACAATGTAAAAAGAAAAAGAAGACAAAGACAGTTATAGCTACACTGTCGTGGGATCAGAGAAAGTCAAAGGCCTCACAAGCGCCATCTACCGGTTTAGTTTCTTAGTGCGCCATCTTGGTCAGTTGAGAAAGATAACTCGAAGCGCTATCTCTTGGTCAACTGAGAGAGATAACTGGAAGTGCCATCTATTGGGTTAGAATCGAGTGTTGCTCGTTTGTTTTTGTATTAAAAGTTTTATGACATTTGTCAGGTCGGTTGGGCGCCTGTCATTCGCCTCCTCCTTTTTTGACAAATGTCATGTTTTATTTCAAAAAAAGGAACAAGGTACAAAAATTTGAGGAAAAATGTTTTGGGGATTTACAAAGGTATTTGGAGGGGGGGGGGGGAAATATGCCATCTAAGGCGGAAGAACGGATTCCTTAGGAGGTGGTTCGGCTGGAGAGAAAAAGTGCGTCTTTTGGTGGGTAAAAAGGTCGGATCTGGGTTCCATGTGTTTTGCTGACTTGATCCCCTCGCTCCACGAAGTACACATGGCCTCCAGCCAGTTCTGCGATCTGGTAAGATCCCTCCCAGAGTGGTGCCAAATTTGCAGAGTAGTCCTTGTTTCCTTTTAAGGGAATGTGGGACCGGATTAGCACCAGATCTCCGGGTTTGTACCCTGGTGATGATGGTTGTTGGTTGCCCTGGTTTTGATAATTCTGTTAATTGTCTAGGATTTTTTAATGGAATTTCTGGTCTGGGTTCAAGTATTCTATGGGTTGCCATTCTCCTGGTCTCTGGAGTTCGTACCCAGAGCTGCGAGGCTTGGGGTTATCCTGGTTGCCTTGTTCCTTCTAGTCTTCATGTTGAAGAGGGTTTTTGGTAGTGCCTCGTCCCATTGGTTGTGATTCTTTCTGATGAGATGGAGTCTCAGTCCCTTTTTTATCTCTTGGTTCCTCCTCTCTGTAGGGTTGGCGCGAGGGTGATATGTTGGTGTCGTCCACGTTTCCACATGTTAGTGGTGATATGCAAGTTGCCATTTAGAGCTGAAGAATTGAGGTGCGTTGTCTGTAAGCAGTGCCCTACAATATCCCCACCTGGGGAAAAATTCTGAATCTAGGGTTTTGATCAGGGTGTCCATGTTGCTGTTTGTGATAAGATAGGCCTCAACCCATCGTGAGACGTCCGTTACCACCAGGATGTATTTATATCCATGCTTGGTTTTTGGATAAGGACCCATCAGATCCAGATCCACCAGTTTTGTGGTGTTCTGGAGATTTGATAGTCCTTGACGCGGTGGTATGGTTGTATTAAGATGTGCTGGTGCAGAGAAAACAGGTTTTTACATGGTTTTGGACGTCTTTTGTTAGTCCCTTCCAGTGATAGAGCCGGTTGATAGCCCTTGCGGTTTCTGCTGCTCCGGGGTGACCATCAGTGTAGCTATCGTGGTAACTGGCCAAAACCATTTGTCTGCAGGATTTTGGGACTGCCCATGTCCACGGGATTGTTCCATCTCGTCGGGTTTGTATTCCTTCCTGGGTTTCTCGACTGGTTTTTAAGAATCTTTCTTCGTCCGGGCTGAGGTTTGTCTTCTCCCGGAATTTTGGGATTTCGAATTTCGGGCGTTGTTCCTTGATCTCCTGGTCGGTTTGCTGTTCTCTGAGGATGATTTTGAACAGCGGTGGCGCTTCGATCACGTTTATGGTAGGGTTTTCCAGGGGTAGCAATGTTTCTTTGTTGATTTCTCCCATGGTAGCGGCTCCGGGTTGTCTGGATAAGGCTTCCGCGAGCGGGTTTTCCTTACCAGGGCAGTGTTGTATTTTGAAACTAAATTCTTGAAGCAGGAGTGACCACCTAGTGAGCTTTGCTCTGGAATCCTTGAAGTTATGTAGCCAGGTCAAGCTGGCGTTATCGGTTTTCAGGGTGAAAGGTCGTTCTTCCAGGTAAGGGTGGTATTTCTTGATCGCCCAGATAATGACTAGGCATTCTTGTTCGTTGCTGTGGTACCGGATTTCTGCTGACCTAAATTTTGCACTGGCGTAACTAATGATGTTGCGTGTGCCGTCTGGTCTTTCCTGATATAGGACTGCTCCAATTCCTACTTTGCTAGCGTCTGTCTGGAGCACAAAGCGCTGCCCCGGGTCTGGTCTTCCAAGTAATAATGGTAGGTTGTAGGTGTCCTTGATGGCAAGGAATGCTTGCTCGGTGTCTGGGTTCCATCTGTATGCCTTTTTTGTACTGAGGAGATCAGTAAGTGGTTTGGCCAGGATTGCGAACCCTGGCATAAATTCTGAAATCCATTCACAGAGACCCAGGAATCCACGTAATTCTCTCCTATTTTTGGGAGGGATTGCTGTTTGTATAGCTTGGATAGATTTTGGTAGCGGTCGATTACCTTCTGCCGAGACGAGGTGCCCTAGGTAGGTGATTTCTTGTTTGCCTAGATGACACTTCTTCAGGTTGCATTTCAGGTGATGTATTTGGAGTCTTTAGAGAATACGTCGCACGGCCTCGAGATGTTCCTCCCAGGTTGATGAGTAGATAATAACGTCATCTAGGTAGACGGTGCAGATTTTGTTTATGAGGCCGGCGAGGACTAGATGGTAATGGAATTCGGGGCAATGCCAACATTTTGGAGGTCTGGCTAGTTCCTGGGTTGGCTCCCGTGCCACCTTAGGGCGATTTTTTCCTGTTTAGGTGGTTTTTCAGCTAAATCACTTTCAGCAATCGTGGCGTGGTTTAGTAGTTGTTCGAAATCTTGGGGATTGCTGGGTCGAACAGCTACGTGGATGTTTGGTTTAAGCTGATTAAGCAGGATAGCGATTTTTTGATCTTCTGGTTCCTGAGGACGCAATCGTTCAAATAGCTGATACTTTTGTTGTAGGAACACATTCACTGACTCCTTCTCGTCTTGGTCCTTGGAGTATAGCTGGACCTGTAGTCGCGATCACACCGTAATCGCGATCGCCAGATTCCGCGATTGGTGGCATCTCATGAATTTTTTTTTAAATTTCCTGAAAAATATTGCAATAATGAGAAGTAAACAACTGAAAATGAAATGTTGATTGTAAATAAACATTTACAATCAAATAATAAATGTATCCCCCATAAATTTGTTTGTTGATGAATACGTTGCTGAGGGCTTCTAAAAGTTGTTCATCAAAACTGCAATGGATGTCATCTGGCATTAGCATTGGCACCAATCTCAAGATTGCAGAGAACTTGTTTGTATGCGTCGGTTGTTTCAGATTCCATCAAAATCCAAAATAAGGGAAAAACCTGCAATGAAAAATAAAATGATAAAATGAAGAGACGTGTTGCATTAAAACTGTACTTCGCATCTACAACGTAAAGGCACTTGAAAACTTTCAGAATAATTATAAATGATTACGAAACTGACTAATGCAAGGGAAAAATATAGTGAAAGACAAACGTTAGGAAACTTTTGATTCGAAAAGTTTAATCAAACTACCATTGTCGTACTTTATAGTTGAAATACTAAAAATCAATTTTTTTCAAAAAAATAATAACTGTCGTACAAAATATACGTAAAAAAATATGTAATACAGAAATTAGACAAATGGTTACCTTATCACGTTTTCGTCCTAGAATAACTAGCATCTGCCGCAAATCTTCTACATCAGATGTCTTATGTACATCTAGTACATAAGACGTACTCTATTTTCGGGTATTTACCAAAAGAATTATCCAGAACGAAAGCATCTACTTTTTGCAATCGATTCAAGGAAGCTTCGTGGTAAATAATGAAGCTCCGGCTACCCTGTTCTCCAACGATCGTACTTTTCATTTGAAAATTTCCGAAAAAAAAAATAAATCCGATCAATCCTCAGTAGTGAAGATATGAACCAAATGTCCAACTTTCGTTGTCATAGGCGGTTTTTTTCTGCACCATTCTTTAATTTTATTTTCGAACGTTGCAAAAGACTTCATAAGCGATACTTTTGGATACCTATACATATATTTATACATATCAATAAACAACAACAAATTCGAAATTAACGGTCATGGAACAGTCATGTACGAAAGAAGGACAGATAGTTCCATTGCACTTACACCTATGCAACTCGGTTGTACAAATTTCGTCCTGATTCAAATGAGATTATTACTTCATCAAATAAAGCAAATGAAAAAATATAGTGCATCTTTTGTTTTTCATCGGGTGGATGGTTGTCGTGATGCAACTTCTCCACGATCCTATCAAAAGATCAATTTTTATCTTTCCTTTACAATCATTTTTACCTCTGAGATAGCATGTCCACCTAAAAAAAATGTATATATATGTTTATGTACACATAAATGAGAAATGCTAAACTTAACATTTAATTATTGTGGGATGTGTTGCGTTTGTTATTTCAAAAAGAAATAACTGTAGCGAGAATAATAAATCCGATTTTGTGTGGAAACTACGAGCTCTCAATTGTCCACACTACAGGACTCCAGAAGATAACTTATGGCTCAACCCTAGTAGAAAAAAAGACGGGCGTGCCTTTGAATTTTTAGGGCCCTTTGTAGGTAATTCAGGGCAAACCAGAATGAAATCGAGCATTCATGAAAG
>JAQQRF010001103.1:0-25493 GCA_030523145.1 Trissolcus brochymenae
GAACGCCAGGAACTGTGCGTCGCGCAAGCCGGGTCGGCCCCTGCTGACAGTGCCAGAGCGTACCTCCCGGTCTTGCTCGACTCACATGCTGTCAGGGTGATTTCCTCCGAGGCCCAGGGGTCCCCCAGGTGGCTTCAGCGGCTGTAAACAGTGAACAAGAATCAATTCTGAACTTTTTCAGGAACCTTAAATGTACAAAAAAAAATACCAAAAAATAAAAAAAACGCATTATTCAGACCAGTTCTCATCGTTTCTCTTCGAAAATTAACAAAAGTTACTTTACCGTTCTTGCTTCTGTAAGGCCCTGATAATAAAAAAAGAAAAAAGCTCTCTTTTCTGGACTTTTCGGCTGGAATTCTCAGTTTCAAAAAAAAAAACTCCGTTACAATACATACGCATACCTTTATACGTTCTTATATATACGATATATTTTATTATATACGCATATACAAATTAACATACGCAATCATTGTGAGATATATAGAGACGATTGCTATACACGATACGATACATGATCGATCAATCATACATGTTTTCAGCGATCACGCAAAAGTGCGGAATTAAATCGCTATACAATGTACACGACATCCGGAGAGCATAAATCGTTAGAAAGTGCATCTTTCGGAAAAACGATCGCATTCGTACACGTTTCTAGCTGGACTGGCCCGCCCCTTGCCTAGGATAAAAGGACCTCTCTACCCAGCTACCTGCGCCGCTACCTAAGGACCCATCTCACCAGACGGAAGTACGCTGTATTGTGGAAAATTACTTTCTCTAAAATTATAGTTTTCTAATACTATTTCGATTCCTGCATACAATCCGCGATGGCTGAAGCTCGAATTAAATTAATTATTCAAAAACGAACTTCTTTAAAGTCTCAATTAACCTAATTGAAAACGCTACTTGACGGTTTGGACCCGGATAAAATTGATATTCAATACCGTTTCACTCGTTTAACGCATTTAGTCGAAGTCGAAAAATTTCTTTATTCAAAGTCTGCAATAAAGGGTGACGCTGCGGGTTATGTTTCTCGTTAAACGGTCAGCGCTGAAAATTATAAACAAGCTTGGCAATCGTTGGAAAAATCGTACAAAGTTAAAAGGGTTATCGTCGCGCGACACTTAAACGATTTATTAAACTTACAAACTATTGAACGTGAAAATCATGATGAACTTATTCGCATGGTAAACTCAGCACGACAACACGTGACCGCGTTGGCAACGTTAAAGGTTCACGTTGGATCGGAATTAGTCGCTCAAATCATCGCATCTAAACTCCCTTGTATTTTAGCTGATAAGTGGGATGAGTCACTGCAAGCCGACGAATTGCCACAATATGAGAAATCATGCGACTTCATCGCGGCCGCTGCGGTTTGTTTCGCGAAACGGCAGCCAAGCAAACGGAAGAATTTTTTGAATAAACGCGAAAATTATAAGAAACAAGCGCCACCGAATAAAAAATCGAGAAATGACGAAACAGCTCAATCTTTCGTCGTAAAGACGTCAAATAATTGTATTGTATGCAAGGATCAATCACATTGGTTATATCGATGCAATGAATTTAAAAAATTGTCTGTCCCACGTCGTATTAAAATCGTTAAGAAATCAAAGTTATGCATGAATTGTTTACGACAACATGCGAAACAGTGCACTTGGTCGTCGTGCACGAAATGCGGCAAAAAACATAACATGTTGTTACATCCAACTAAGTTAGAAAAATTGAACACGACAGTCACGCTTGACTCGGGTAATAAGTCACCGTCTCATATCTCGACTGAATGGAAATCAAAATCTAAATTGGATTGACTAGAAATAAGTCCAGTAGCGGCATTTTCGACAAGAATTCGCTCGCAAAATTCACAACTCATTATTAGTGCTATTGTTCGCGCCAAAACTGAAAATAACGAATTCGTACAAGCGCGTGTTTTACTTGACACCTGTGCTACCGCACATTTTATAACGTCCAAGTTTGTGAAATTGTTAGGATTAAAAACAAATCCGTTTTCGGTGTCAATCGGAACAATTAATTCGACTAGCGCGATTTCGACTCGTTCAGTTCAAGTAACGTTTTATGCAGCTCATACGAATTTTCAGAAACTTTAACGTTATTAGTCATCCCATCTATTGCAAATAATGTACCTTCGAGTCTTTTCCCTCGCAAACTAGTTAACATTCTAAGTAGTTGTCATCTTAGCAGTGGATATGCTAATTGGCTCGGGTGCAACATTGTCAATCGGACAAATTAATCTCTCGAAAAATGATTGTGATTTATTTTTGCGAAAAACGTTGCTTGGACGGTGCATTGTAGGAGGGCTTGAGAGTTCGCGTGAAAGTGTGACAGCTCATTGTAATATCACCGAGTTATTAGATTCAGTTTCCAAATTTTGGGAAACTGAAGAGATAGACGTAGTACCGAAAACGCGAAGTCAACAGGAAATCGAATGCGAAAAACATTATGTTGATAATGTTAAACGTCTGTCTGACGGTCGTTATTCGGTTCGATTGCCATTTAAAGAAATCGACGGGCTAGGAAATTCACGGGCAATAGCGATTCGCAGATTCCACGCGCTTCAACGTAAATTAAAAGCCGATCAATTTCTAATCGAAGATTATTCCCGCGTAATGGAAGAATATCTTGCACTTGGTCATATGTCATTAACTAACGGTTCGAATTTAAATAGCGGGTACTACTTACCACATCACGCGTTGATTAAAACTTCTAGCGCGACGACGAAAGTTCGTGTTGTTTATGACGGGTCAGCACGAACAAACACCGGTAAATCGCTAAACAATGTTCTTATGGTTGGGCCCACAATCCAGCCTAAACTATTTGATCATTTAATAGGTTTCCGGTCATATTGTTTTGTTTATACCGCGGACATCAAAAAGATGTATCGCCAAGTATTTGTTCACAAAGATGATCGGAAATATCAACGCGTTTTATGGACACAAAACGACGAAATTAAGACTTTTTAATTAAATACCGTGACGTTTGGTATTTCATCCGCGCCCTTTTTAGCAATTCGGACTATACAAAAATTAGCCGAAGACGAGATTTTTAACTATCCGGATTCTGCAAAAATAATCACGCATGATTTTTATGTTGATGATCTATTAACCGGAAGTGATTTTATTGATGAAATGAAATTAATTCGCGATCAAATAATTGAATTGCTATTAAAGGGCGGATTTAATATCAGACAGTGAGCGTCTAATAATCAGGGAGCGTTGACCGGTCTACCTGGAACTGCGATTGAAAATTAACGCTTGTTAAAGATGTGAAATTAAAAACACTCGGAATAGCATGGCACTAGACTAATGACAAATTTACTTATACGGTTAAACCAGTCGATATCCCGAATAAAGTCACTAGACGACACATCCTATCCGAAGTTGCAAAAATTTTTGATCCGCTGGGCTTGCTCGGCCCAGTAATTTTCGAAGCAAAAGCAATAGTACAATCTGCGTGGAAGGAGTAAGTCGGATGGGATGAGTCGATTCCTATGCATATTTACACTATGTGGACAAAATTCGCGAAAAAGTTAGAACTAATAAGAAACCTTTCAGTACCGCGTTATGTTATGACTGGAAACCGCGCAGACATTCATGGTTTTTGCGACGTAAGCAACCGCGGTTTTGGGGCTTGCTTATACACTCGGACAATTGATAATATCGGTAAAATAACGGTTAATTTAATTGCCGCGAAATCGTGTGTTGCACCGACGAAAAAACCTTTGACAATTCCTCGAGCTGAATTGTGCGCGGCTTAATGATTAACCCGACTTTATTGCAATGTTCAAACGGCATTATCGTTTTCAGTGAAAAAGGTGATTTTTTTAAGTGATTCAACAATAGTTCTTTGTTGGATCAAAAGCGATGCGCATATTTTACAATCATCCGTTTCAAATCGTGTTTCAGCAATTCAAGAAAGCGCGGGAAAACATCTGTGGCGCCACGTTCGCTTGAAAGAAAATCCGACACATGAATTATCGCGCGGTCAATACCCGAGGAGATTCCTTGATAATAAAAAATGGTTTCACAGCCCTGATTGGTTAGTCAAAAGAGAAAGTGGCTACTATTCAAGACGGCGAAAAAACGGTCAAACCTAAACTCACGACATTAAATCCATTTCTGGATGACGATGGCTTGTTAAGAGTCGGAGGTCGGTTGCGTAATTCGGACATATCAGATTCGCAAAAATAACCCATTTTATTACCTTCTTATAATTACGTGACAGACTTAATTATTCGCGAAACTCATTGAAAACAATATCATTCGGGAATACAGTCTACATTTTACACTATTCGACAACGTTTTTGGCTGCTCGATGGCAAAAATCAGGTCCGAAAAATAGTGCGAAATTCCGTACGTTGCTTTAGATTCAAGGCGGATTCGGTTCAATATAAAATGGGTGATCTCCCTCGGGCACGAGTTCACGGGGTTCGTCCATTCATAAACATTGGTGTCGACTACTGCGGGCCTTTATTTATCAAAGAAAAAAAAACATCGAAATCGCAACAAAATAAAAATATACGTGTGCATTTTCATTTGCTTGGCTACGAAGGCTGTTCATATCGAAGTAGTATAGTTCATATCCTTCTTAGCACCGAAGGATTTCTAGTGGCGTTCAAACGATTTATCGGTCGAAGGTCGCGTCTTTCTGCGGTTCATTCTGATAACGGTACTAATTTTGTAGGTGCAAATAATCAACTCAAGGAATTATTTGCACTCGTTAGATTCTCAGAATTCGAAGAAACAGCGGGTGTTGGTACTAAATCAAATCGTCAGCAACAAGCGTCACCTAGACACACCTAGGTCCATGGTTTGACCCATATTACCTTCTCCCATCAAGATCTTATGTACGTTCCAGACTTTGTTCGCTACTAACAACAGACCTCAGTACTAAATAATGGAAAAATCCGATTGCTTAGTGCGCTTTACGGGCGCACAAGGTACTTGGTCGAGCCACTTGAAGGCAACCCGACGAGACCATATTACTCGTCTCGCTATCGTCAACCCCCCGACAGACGAGCGCGCCAATCGAGGGGGTACGATAAAATTGACGTACACCTAGACGCTATGAAAGCGACCAGGGGAAACTTCGCCAAAGACTAATCTAGCCCAGACCCCATGCGACATAGTATAATACTCTGCCAGTAAGAATCCAGGAAAGACAGCTTTTTATGATACTCATCGAAGAAACACTGCGCTGACATTCAAATGTTCCTTCTAGTATTTAAATCCGTTTTCTGACACTGGTGTGCTTTTGACATAAGCCACTTTCGTTGCCCTGCGAAACTAATTCATACTTCCAACCAGCATTAGAAAAACAAATTGCATGGCATTTCAACCCCCCTCACAGTCCACATTTTGGTGGAATTTAGGAAGCCGCGGTAAAATCTTTTGAATACTATTTTCGACGAGTTATAGGGAACAGACTATTTACATTCGCAGAAATCAACACTTTTGCAGTCGAGATTGAAGCAATTCTGAACTTGCGACCGATTTGCTCACTCTCGTCTGACTCCAATGACCCACAAGCTTTAATATGCATAAGCTTATGCTTGTGCTAATGCTTTTTGTATATATTTGTATGCTTTCTGTAGTATATATCTGCAGCATATATACTGTATACTAAAAATGTCCATATTTCTTTAATTATCTTCTTTTTTTTAATAATTGTTGTAAAAAGAAAGATTGAAAAGGGAGAGTAGAATAGAAACAGAAAGAAGAAAATAATACAGAAAAATAAGGCTGAAAAAGGAGAAAAGAAGAAGGATAAAGTGAGAATGACGATTTAAAAAAAAGAAAAATAAAAAGAGGAGAAAAAAAGAAACAAAGAAACTCGAAGTAGTATTAGAAAAAGGGAGAAATTTGAAATGTTAGGTTAAAGAATGGCAAGGGAGTTCTAGAAAAATGGAAAAAGATAACAGAAGCAAAGAAACATGACGAGAAGGAAAAAAAAATAGTTGAGACAGAAAGAACAATGTTTTGTAATTCTTATTTCAAATATCAATTTATTATCATTTTATTATAATATATTATTTTTATTATCCATCTACCAATAATAAAAAAAATTATCGCCGCTGTTTCGGTCAAATTTTTTACGACATTTTTGCGGAGCAAGGTAGAAATGATTAGAAAAGTCTCAAGGTGAATTAAAAATTCAAATAAAGGTAAAAAAAGATGAAATGATTAAAAATTGAAAACGAATTTGTCATAAATAATAAGCAAAATTGAATAAACAAACGGTGAATTGATAACTTTTTATGAATAATTTTTGAAAAATTGAATAAAGAAACGGTAAATCATTAATTTTTAGTTGACAATTTGCAGAATTGGATGAAGCAAACAGTTGATTATTAATTTTTAATCAACAATATCATTATTCTATTGTCTTTAATAAACCGATATCTAAAAGTAATTATAAATAAACAATATTATTTTTTGATTGTTTTTGATGAATTATTCTGACTAATTAAAAAAAATAAACGCTAAATTAATAATTTTGATTGAACTTATTCGTGAAATTCAATAAACACAAGGTAAATTAATATGAATTAACAGTGAATAAACAATTTTAATAAACAATTCTATGAAATTATATAAAAAAACTATTTAATTCGGGAATCGGAATTTCCTATAAATGTCTCGCGCTTATTAAACTTTTTTAGGGGTGTTATTTAACGGAATTCCAAATTATTTCAGAATTGAATGTGGATTTTGTAAGATTTTGTTCCTACTAAATTTTGTTTTTATTTTTATACAAATGGAGAAACTGTCGAAAACGAAAAGTTCTGTTCATGTTGATGCTTCGGAAAGCAAGAAACCAAGTATAGAGTTTGAATTTACACCGTCTATTTCTTTGAACAACAAAATTGCAACTGATGATACATTCATTTGACTTCTATAATAAATAGTTTTCAACATTTGTATGCCAGAATTTTTTGGAGAGGCGAAGTACTCTCATTTGCCTCTAACTTTGAAAGAGAATGGTACCCCGTATTTGCCTCCATTTTAAAAGAAAAAAATACTCCTATTTGCCTATATTTTGAAAGAAGAAAATACCCCTATTTTTTCCTATTACAATCGGCCAAATTACCCTCATTTGTCCCTATTTCTTTAGAAAATATGTATTTTCTTTTCTATTTTTTTACGATGACGGGAATAGCGGTGTTCAAGAATTCAGACTTTTTTTTAGTCCTTGAAATAAAATTGATGTGAATTATTGTATGGTTTTTACAACTAGAATTAACTAGAATTTTGCGTTTATCATGAGAACTATGAAATGGGGATTGATTAAAGTATTCAAAAAACCAAACAAAGAATTATATAAAAAAAGATAAAAATAGGATTTAAAAAAGAAGACAACGAAAAATAACGATTTTCTAAAAAGATAGATATAAAATTTGGGAAAAGATTACAACAAAATAATAAGCAAAAAATGAAGGTTTATGAAAAAACAACGAAAAACGTTTTATTTATAACAAAAGAATTAAAAGTAAAGAAAGCATTCTCAGAGGATTTCTCCTCTTATTTGAATAAGAGGAGAAGAAAAAATTTTGGAAAGGATGAAAAAAAATTAAATTACAAAAAAGATGGTTTGCTCAGACTTTAACATGAGAAATGAACGTAAGAAAGTATGATGAATTCCAAACAATATTACAATATTAGTTTTTTGATTACGAAGACATCTGATTTTTAATCTACACTTTTATTCTGTATATATTTGTGTGTTTTTAATTATTTCTGTAGCATATTTTCTGCATACTAAAAATGTCAATATTCAAAGAACTTTTTTACTTCTTATAGTAAAAAAAATTATTCTCGCTGTTTTCGCCTTTTTTTAGAGCTAGAGAAAAAAAATATCATGAATTGAATAGATAGACGCTACTTGGATTAAATTTAATTAGAACGCGGTGTTTATATCGGAATTAACCCTTTACTATTTTATATTTTGATGAATGAATTTAAATGCGAAATTGAAATAATATAATAAACGGCTAAATTGCAAATTGCACTAACCAAATAAACACTAAAACCACTACGATATGCCAAATGCCGAAAATTAATGCAAAAACTATCATTGAAAAATTGAATAAAAGGCAATGAGAATGTTTTAATCAAGGGCTTTAAAAATGAGCACACTTGATAAGGCGACGTGCCACAAATGCATTGCTTGAGAACAGAAATAATTAATCTTAAATGCAATAAATTAACCAAAACTTGAGATACTATTCGAATAATTGCGAAATACAACTCAATGCAAAAAATTAGAACTATTTTAAGAGAAACTTCATGTGCACTAAGATCAAATGAAAGAAAGTAATTCAGAACGGGCTCACCAAATTCTAGCCCGTTTATTAGCGATAAGTCCTGATAAATTAGCCAGGAGAAAAAAATTGAACAATTGTAGAATAGATTTAAATTCACTGCTAAGCGAAAGTTAAATAATTAAATTCTGCACAACAACTAAAACTATAATTTTTCGGGTTGTTTATTCAAATTTGTTTGCATGAATCGAACTACATTTATTTGTCTCGGAGATGCTATATGATCACAAACAGATTAAATTGCACGGATAAATTAAACACGTAAATAACATGGGTAAGTTATACAGGTAAATTAAACAGGTAAAGTACAAATTTCACAGAAGAAGTACAGTGTTTATTTCAATGGGTAAATTACACGGGTAAATTAAACCTAAAAAATTTCACGGGCGAATACACGGGTAAATTACATAGGTGAATTATACGCGTCAATTGAACAGGTGAACTAGACGGGTAAAAAAAACATGTAAATTACACGGGATAAAGACACGGGTAAATTACATGGATAAATTCATACGTAAATGGCACGTGTCAATTACTGGGATGAATTACATTCACTTACAGAATAAATTGAACCTGAAAATGATGCGCGGATGAATTACACGGGTAAAATAAACCAGTAAATTAACACATGTAAATGGCACGAATAATTAACACGGGTGAATTACACAAATTTAATAGGTAAATTACATTGCTACTGAATCTCATTTCGAACTTTCAAAATGCTGCCATTTTAAAAATTCAGTGAAATGTTAAAACTACGCAAGAGTTGCGTTAAAATTGAATTTTTTAGTTGCTTGGCATTTAATTTTTAGAGATTCATTTCGCAATGTTTGTTGGGTGTATATTCGTTAGTAATTTTTTGTTCGGAATTAAATTTAATGTTTTGACTAATGCTAAGGTAATGTTTAAGTAAATTTCTAAACCTCTGAATCAACCTATCTAAAATTGAATACACTTTGGTCAATTAACTGGTATTTGAAAATTTTGTATTATCCTTAATATTAGGGTGCTACACCGGCTTAACGGGCTGGGCATGCTACCCCAGTCTCCTACATAATAATTTTTCATCTTTCTTATACATCTTTGAGATCATCTCAATTGTTGAGTATACACATTCTCATATAAATAAATGTATTATAAATTTGAGTAAAAACAGACTTAAGCTTTCCAGACAAAAACAGATGATTCCATCATATTTTATTTTATTTTAAGAGAAATTCTTTTCTGCAAAGCGGGGTCGGCGCGTTTTTAACTATTTCTATAGCATAAATACTGCATACTAATATTATTCATATTTCAAAAACATATTAGCTGTAAAAAAACTAACGAAATTGTCTACTAATATGAAGAAATGAAAGAAAAAAGAAAAACCACTAATTCTTTCATTTTTTTATTTATTTAATTCAGTTAAAGGTTTTATTGTTAATTATTTCTAAACTAAAATCATTAATAAAGGATGGAAAAAGGAGATTCAAATATTAACACAGAGCAAAATTAGAGGGCTTAAAAGAAACAACAATAATAGATTCATATAAAAAAAAAATAAAACAAAAAAGTGGATTTGAATAAGACGATAAAAAGAAAAAGAAGAGAGGATTTTTTAAACGATGGAGATAGGATTAAATGTAAATAAAAGTAAAAATAGAGGAGCTGACTTTTATTAAAAATAGTTTCCGAATTTTTCGAATGAGTTAATTACTTCCAATTTCCTCGATTATTTAGGAGAAAATTATTGTTATTTGCCCCTTTAAAAAAAAAAAAAAAAACAAACTACTTCTATTTGCCCGCATTTTGAATAGACAAATTATTCCTATTTGCCCCTATTTCAAAGGAACAAAGTACCCCTATTTCAATGGGCAAAATTACCCTTATTTGTCCCCATTTTAATAAGAATGGAGACCTATTTTATTATGATAACGGAAACAGGGGTGAACAAAAATTTAGATTCTATTTTAGAAAAAAAATTGATGTAAATTATTGTATGGTTTACTTTTTTAAATTAAAAATAATTTACAAAAAGGAAATTAATACATTGCAATTAAAGAACAGATGATTTTTTATTGAAAACAAGAATACGAAAATGGAAGCGATGAGGATAAAAGAAGGGGTATGAAAAAATTGAAAAAAAAGAAAAAATAAGAAAGAAGGGATTTGAGGAAAGAGGAAAAAAGGATTTTTCAAAAAAGATGGAAAGGAAATTCAAAAAAAAAAACAGTAGAAAGAAAGGGAAATGAAGTGTTTTTGAAAGGCGAAAGAAAGGATTTGAAAAAGGATAAAAAACAATGATAAAAGGTTTATTAAACAAAGTATGAAAAGGGAATTTAGAAAAGAAGAAGACAAAGGTAAAAAAACAGATTTTCTGATAGAATAGGTAGGAAATTAAAAAAAAAAATAAAGAAAAAAAGGACTAAAAAAGGACTAAGAAACAAAAAATTATTTATTTATAGAAGAAATGAAAAAAAAGGGGAGTTAAATGAGACGAGAAAAAGAAAGAGAAAACAGAAAAAAAAGGAAAAATAAAGTAGAAAAGATGAAGAAGGGTTACGAAGGAAAAATAATTTTAAAAAAGAAGAAAAACACACAGACTAAAAAGAATGATAAGAAGTTAAAATTTAAATCTTTAGTATAAAGAAAGGCACGAAATAGAATCTGAACGGAGAAAAGAAAGAAGAAATGGATTTACAGTGATAAAAAAAATTTAAGATAAAGGTCAAGGAAAAATAAAGATTAAAAAGAGTATGCTAAAAAAAAAGTGAGAAAATTAAGAAAAAAAAGAGAAATAAAAAAATGAAAAATAAAATCGGAAGAAAGGTAAAAGAGAAGAATGAAGAAAGAAAAACAAATTATTTTCTAATTTTTTTATTCATCAAATCTAGTTAATGGATATAATGTGAATTATTTTTTAAATAAAATCACTGAATAAGGACGGAAAAAGTAGATTTGAAAGTACTAAATGTTATGTATCGCGTAACTTACGCCTTTTTAAAATAGAATCTGAAATAAGTTATGTCTATTTTCAATAGACAAATTGTTCCATAAATCTAATTCCTTTCAAAGGAGGTTATTTAACGACAATTAAATATTTGTGACTATAGCGTAACCTTTTTTTAAAAATATCAGAATAACAAGAAATAATTTGGTGACTACTTAAAAGTTTGGAAAATGAACTTTTAACAATATCCAATATACAATATTCAATTCAGATTATATCATCAAATGTGAGACATCTGATTGTATTGTTTGATCCAGAAGATCATTAGATTATTCGTATACACAAATCCTTGAGCCGTGAATGCTCGGCAATTGAAAAAATTTCATAACGTATGTTAATGAGCACGTGGCATTAGGCACTATGGTGTATGGAATGCTCAAAACTTTTACACTGTTTTTTGTGAACGGTCATAAAATAATGAATAGATTTTTAGTTCTATTCGCTATGATATCATCGAATTCTGATTTTGTGTAATTGGCAATCCTTGATATTTTGTAACGAATTTAGATAAATAAACTATTTCTAAATTGAACAGATCAGTCTTTCTACTCGTCTAATCCGGTAGACTCTTCTTCTTGAATCCGCTGTCCTCAAATTGTTCAGCGGCAAGAACTCTCAAAATTGACTGTCCACAAATAGTTCAGCAATAAGAGAAGTATTTCTACCGATTCTACAATGGAAAAATAACAAAACCCGGTACCGATACGCGTGCGATATTCCGCCAACTTGAGCATCAATACTTGTGCCGATACGCGTGCTACAGTCCGCCGACTTGTGCATTGATACTTGTGCCGATACGTGTGCTATTGTCAAAGCCGTCACCACTGTTCAGATTGCTGCCACATCGCTGCCTTATTGTTGCTGCCATTGCCAATTTTTTCCTCAATTAACAAAAGTAAGACTTATTCGTAATTTACCATTGTATCATATCATCTCTTCTCCTATCTCTTTCCGTCACATTCACACTTGGTCATACCAACGTATATGTCCATATTCGACTATACAACAACGTACAGAAGGTGTTGTGCAGAATTTTCATTACTCTTATGACTTGTCGCACTAATGTGTATGTCTCTTGTAGACTACACAAGGTTGCACGGTTTGTAGAGTTTACCCTATATTTAATTTTCTAATTTTTCTGTTACATTACTCGTTGTCGACATTAAGTGTACGTCTTTTGACTGTACTGATAGCACAACTGTACTAAAGCATACGTCTTCAATGGACTACGCACTGTCGTACAGCTAGTTGAATATGACCTCTTTACTTAATTTCCAATAAATCCCTTAGCTTCACTAATTATTCCCATTCTATTCTTTAGTGGACTATTCTGACGGTAAGAAACCTAAAGAATACCCAACTGAATTTACGGTATATGACGACGAGAAACCCCGTGAGGAAGTAGCCCCCACACTCGACTTTTTCGAGCGAATCGAGGCTCAATACTCGACTCCTCGCACCATCGCCAAATATGCAGCACCATCGATTCAAAAACCACCCAGCGCGATGCCTTTGCCAGACACCACTACTAACAACGCCATTAATAATAGAATTAAACTACTTTCTAAACAAATAAGAACTAAACTTGAGGATAATAACTATAAAATACTTATCTAATAGGGTTAGATTTATTGAATATATTCAAAGAGTTTAAAGCTCGCGTAACAGTAAATATTCAAGACAATGGTGTTAGGGTAAAGACTTACACTATGTATTCCAACAACTGAACCATTAATGATTATACCGGCAAAAAACTACCTAATCCTTGCGGATTAGGAGAAACCGAATTGAAAGAATTTTACAGACTATTATATAATAAGAATATTTTTGTAGGGTTGGAATCTATGTTAAACAACCTCCTCGAAAGGAAAAAAATTGTATCTAAAAAGAAATATATAGTTGTTCGGAAAAGTGACCTGTTTTACCGACCTGGCGACCAGGCAGCCGTATCGCAGTGTCGCTAAATGGCAGCCGAGCATAACCGCCCGCACGCCCGCGACACCCGCCGACGCTGCTTCGCTCGCGCGCCGCTAGACGGCGGTTACCGCGCTCCGCTGCTCTTTCTCGTAAGCGACTCACCAATCTGCGGGCTTAAATACGGCTGAACGGCCCATTGTCAATCACTTCCCCCAGCGACTGGGTGGAAAACACGAGCGACTCGTGTGTGTGCCTCTGCAGCACTTTTTGCAGGTTAACACGAGCGACTCGGGCATAACCTTTCTCTACAAAGAAGTAAATCCCCCGTGGTAGACGGGTCACCCTGCTCCAGGGGCCGTTATTCCACCGCATCCCTTAGCGACTAGGGTGCATGTCAGGGCTCTCCAGCGACTGGAGACCAGCCCTATCCTCGAACGCATTGCGGGGTGTGTCACCCAGGTGGCATCACCCTCGGTCACCTAACCTAGGTGATCGTTACACACGGCGACCCCAGGGATCAGGGCGTCCGCCAGGACACTCCGGCGACCGAAGTCTCATCCACCCTCGAACGCATTACGAGGAGCGCCATCACGGTGACTGCACCTCCGGTCACCTGCCCCAGGTGATCATTATACCGCGAGCCTTAGCGACTAGGGTATTTGCAAGGAATCTCCGGCGACCGAAGCTCTTCCTATCTTGAACCCACTACAGGGTGGTGCACCTAGTGCAACTCACCACCAGGGTCGTTAAAGAACGCTACCACCGGCGACCGGTAGGCTAGCTCGGCGACGACAACATTCCGCCACCCAACATCATTCCCGGCGACCGGGCGATCGTTGTCATCCCCTCACACGAACACCAAGCATTCACGTGGCAAGCGCCCACGAGCCACGCTAGCAGACAGCTAGTACCCACGCACCACAGTGCGCTTAGCGAGTGCCTCCGCATCACAGTTGCGATTAGCAAGCGCCCACGCATCACACTTGCGACAAGCCAGCGCCCACGCGCGACCAGCGCATATTAGAGAGCGCCTCAAGCGCCCCCCACTGAGGGCACGCGTCACGTTCACCATTGGTCACGGCATTTCGTGTTCAACGCGAGTCTGATACCGAAATCAGCGGCACCTAACATCCGCCCGCTCAAAAATAGTAGCTATTGAGGGCGCCACCTGGCGGTTTCCCGAACAATAGTAAATAGGCTAGAAAAACCCGTCCCAACAGTAGACCTAGAGTAACATTTGTATTAGATTCAATTAATTTTTGAAAGAAAAATTGTGTTGAAAATATCCAACTTCTTTTCTTAAGCTAACCCTACCATCTAGTTTGTTAAGTGTGCAACATATTAACTTCTAAACTCTATCTGTTGCTTTCAGAACGCAATAAAACAAAGCGCAAAAAAATAGAGTTTATGAAAAAAAAAAATAAAAACAACTATAGGAAATTTATATAAAATAAAATAAAAATAGAAAAAGAGAAAAGGATATTCAATATAAAAAAAGGCTAAAAACAGGATTTATATAAAATAAAAAAAGAAGAAAAGAATGAGACACGAATTTATGAAAGATGGAAACGAAGATAAATAGGAGATTTTAGAAAGGAGAAAAATAAGACGATAAAAACAGGATTGTTTAGCAGGAAAAAAAAATTTAAGAAAAAAGGTTTATAAAAAGAGTATTGAAACGGGATTCAAGAACGGATTTAAAAAAAATTTAAAAAAAAAAAAGTTAATAAAAAAAGATGAAAAAGGGGAATCAAAACAGAAGGAGAAAAAGAAGAAAAAAAGAGTGTTCAAAAAGGATAGAAAGCGGATTTAATATAAAAAAAGATGAATGGGGGATTCAAAAATAGAGGAGAGAGAGGAGAAGAAATGACTTAAAAGGATGGAAAGGATATTCAGATAAGGATAAAAATAAGCAACAAAAAGCAAGAAAAGTAGATTTGTATAAAATAAAAACAAAAAAAGAAGAATTCATTAAAAAAATGAATGATAGCTGTTGCGCGTAGCGCTCAGGGGGCGTAGCTTCCTAGTATTCATAAAAAATATATCATTTTGATGATATCAACCCATTATTTCTTCACAATATTCGGTTCTTCGGTCAAAGTCGTCACCACCAAGCTCTTAAACAAGTTTGAGTTTTAAGGGTGTTACTTGTGTTCTTTCAAACGCTTCATAACTGATTTTTGACTTATTCCAACTTGCTGTGCTACTTTCCTAGTAGAAGTATGAACATTGTCTTGATAATGCATTAAGTCATCCAGAGTCTTCTCTTCACTGCAAACAGATTTCGGTCGCCCAGACTTTTGTCGATCAGAAACTGAGCCGGTTTCTTTAAAGTGGGCATCCTCGCATCATTAAAATAGTAATTGCTTCTCTTTTCGAAAGTGACATTTCAACAGCGTTAAAGAATTCAAATTAAAATAATAAAGGTGCCTTAATAATGAAAATGCGAGAAATATTGAACACCCTTACAGTAAAGAAACTAGGGAAGTAGTTACGAAGAAACAAAGACAAGAGGAAAAGAAGGAGATTTAAAGATTAATAAGAATAGTACCTGATGAAAGAGAAAAAGAAACAGAGTGGAAGGTGAACACGAGAATCTGCCTCTGTAATAAAAATTGAGGATTCTCATACGAAAATGTTAAAGTTACCCTTTACCGCCCTTATAGTTAGCTCTTCAAAAAATATTTATTACGTGTTGATCTGTTTTTCAAATTTCAAAAAAATGCCCCAAGTGAAAGTTACTCGTTTTGATGCGAGAAATGTGAATCTGCTATAAAAAATGGAGGATCCCATTCAGGAACTTAATGTTGCCCTCGGCCCGACCCCCAGGGGGTGAGTCAGCAAAAGTCATCAAAAACTTGGTTATAGTGTTGCATATTAAGAAGTTTCATGTATCCTATAAAAATTTTATATATCTTATAAAGGACTACGTCAAACATCATAAATATTATCAATGGTCTGGATTGATTCTCATCTTCCAAGCTTTACTTCTTTACATTTCATATTTTATATGGAAAATGTGGAAAGGAGGTCGGATGCAATTGTTGATTGGTGCTTCCACAATGATATCTTTCAACATCAAATTTTTTAAATCTAGAAGTCGTAGTTTATATGACTATTTCAAAAGCAATATATTTCATCACGATGTTTAATATTATCGGTTAATATTTTGTGAATTGTTGAACATAATTAATGTTTCACTCGGCACAACAATTAGCGGCCCCCCCTGAAAAATGAAAATTTTCAATCCTTCATAACTTTGATGGAACTTATCGAAAAAAGTTTTTATCTCGTTTTAAAGGGCTTGACTTGAACTTTAAGAATATGTGGTTAAATTTCATTTTGACCCCACAATAAATGGCAATGGTCAAGTGAATTTACTCAACGAAAAAACCAATCTGTTCAAATGAAGATAACTTTTTTTTCAGCCCTCAGAACATGTGTTTTTTGTCTCGGAAAACGGAAATACAGATTCTGACGAACATTTTGAAAAAAAAATGTCAAAAAACAATCGAATTTGACCAGGGTTATGGGGTTTTGAAAAAAAGGTGCTTTTTCTGATTATTTGATGATCCAGGGTAAACCGTTTGTGTTTGTCTGTACGTGCATGTGTAAGTGTTTGTGCGTGTGCGTGTGTACGTGCATGTGTTAGTGTTGAATCGTCATTTACAATTTGATACAATATTTCATAACCCTAAGGTTTCATATCGATATTATTTTCTAAGACTTCTTTCTTTTCTTCTTTCATCATCATGATGACTTTATGCTAATTTATTTCGACTTATTGTATATACATCAAATTTCTTTGTTTTGATTTAATTTTGTTCGACAAATTTATTTTCTTGATTCATCAAACATAGTACGTAGTCATTGAATGTAATTTGTTTCAACGCTAAGCTTTTTATACCTTTCAATCGTTTATTTTCGGTGTCATCACCAAGAACTTTATATGCATACATCTTAGCTTTAAGTCCTACAAACTCAGTCATAATTTTCCCATGACATTCATTGTTCATTTTCCCCAGGAGACCCTTATTTTTGAGAGGTATGTTGTGAGAGTTATTTGGATCATATCCAGAGGTATCAAAACTTTCAATATCTTGAACATCATCAGTCTCAATTATTATTGCGAAACTATTTGTATCGGTACAGGCTTTTGTTGCTAAATTATTAAACAATCTTTTGATGAAATTGTACCAGAAGTCATACATGTAAACCTTTGATTCATGGAAAATTGAGAATCCTATAAAAATTGGTTTACTGAACACAACATTGGTCTTATTCATCTCGATAAGAATAAAATCTTTAGATATTATAGTACAACTGTAAAAATTTGGTTTTGAGATGAATGAATGCACACCATAGCGACCTTCGAATGATGTTACCAATTTGCGTAGTCATCAATTTTGTATATTTACTTCCAAACGGCTTACTACGCTCAAGAGCTAATGGATGATCAGCGTGCGCATCAAATAGTTCTTTGGGGATTTTCAAATCCACCTATAAAAAATAACCATGATCAGAGTCATTCGGTGTTTCTAAATCAAAATTGTCAACTCACTCGAATCCTGCAGATAGCAGGTAGCAAGGTAGATAAGAAGTCATAGCTCCTGTATAAAGACTGTTGAAATCTAAATATAAAAGGTATGAAACTTCCTTCCTAGGATTGCCAAAATCCCCCATGTATTTATTGTTTGCATGATGATATCTGTTTGAACATTCTGACAACCCCCTGCGCATACCTTTTTAAACGAACAAATACATTTCAGGGTCAGTTTTCACTCTTGTATATTTCAACATAGCATCGTATGAGAGGGCTGGAGCAATACAGTAAAAAAGTGGGTCAAGTTTATGAATTTTTATACTTCTTTTTCTGAAATTGTGGATAATATCTGCCAATAACAATGTATCAGTCTTGAGATACAGATCTGTTTATTCACCTAAATTTTTTATATTAATGTTTACCATACGTTTTGTGCATGCAAATATTCATCTTTAGTTATGTCTCGACTATTCAACTTTGAGAAAAATTTTGTTTTTAAAAGCAGTTCAGTTTCACTCAGTTTGTTTCAGGAATCTAAATAGTCATAACAACGTACTCAATAGAAGAGTGCAGGTATGGGAGGTAACCTAAAAATGGTGTTAGCTCTCCACTATAAATTTAATGACCTAACAAAAAAAGCTAACAATGACGTCACTAAGAAGGAGGGTAAAGAAAATAAGATTTTTAAATAATAGTGGAATATTAAAACTATTATTGAAATTATAAAAATAAAACTACAGAATTGCTATACTTGAAGGAAATTAAAATTCATATTTACATAGCTTGAATCTGAATCTTTTAAGCTGTATACATAGACTTAAAAACTAAGAAACTTAAAATTATTCAAAAACAAGTAGGTCGTCCGGCTGAAACAGAAAGAAAATGAATGGTTAACTCACGTTAACCTTAGTGGCGACAAATCTCATCGCAATCAGTGAAAGCTCTTGTCAAAGCCAGGGTGATACGACATTCCGTATAGTTCCTGATATAAAATCTTATAAGGTTATGTGCAGCAGCAATCGAGTAAGGGATGATATCCCTTACTCTCACCTCGAATGGTGGTGATTGCCAGCTCTAGTCCTGCAAAGCGAAAAAATATTGTAAAAACTGTTAATATAAACAAAAGTACTATAAAATTCTAATATGTACCTTTGTCCGCCTCCTGTTCCTACTGTCTCTGTAATTTATATGTCATTATCTATGCCAACTATTTTAAAATTATATTTTGTATTCATAGGTTCGGTTACTTTAACTTCGTCAATTTTCTTCGCAATCTCTTTTTGTAAACAGTTTTGTTTTTTATTGTTGTTACATCTAATTATCACTATTGCGAGTCTAAATTTAATATTCCAAATTTTGAAATGTTATTTTGTTTTGTTTGATAAAAAGGAGCAGATTTCTGTGTCGAGTAGCGTTCAGCGATTAAAATGGGTATGGAAAACCACATCATCGTTTGCTACATAATGAAGAAAACAAAGAAAGGATCAAAATACCAGACACAACCGGGAACAAGAATAATGAGCAGGGATAGCAGGACAAATAGGGAATAACGCTAAATGCTTGCAGCGATAATAGACAAGTTTTATTGAAAGTTTTGCCCATCAGGCTGTTCGGACCTCGAGTATCGGTTCTAGCTAGACGAAAGTTCGACCGTCTCTATTTTAAATGCTGAAGTAGCAAGTCAGATCGGGCTAGAGAGTGAAGAAAGGAGTCTTACGATCAAAGGTGTCTTAGGAATAGCCACATCGCTGACTAGTCGCGTAGTCAGTGTTGAAATTTTAGGAACAAACCAAGGGCGTCACAGAGTGCAGGAAGTGGAAACTAGACCTGGTTTCACAGTGTCATCCAGTAGTATCAGTGAGGAAGAGTTGGACAAATTTTCACCAATCAACGTTATCGACGAGGTTCCAAAATTTCTCATAGGACAAGACAACTGGGACTTGATTGTTACGCGAAAGCTCAATTTAGCAAAGAAGAATCAACCAGTTGCATCACTCACAAAATTAGGATGGGTAGTGCATGGATATCTAAATACCGAAAAATGCACAAAGGAACACTGCAATTCTGAATCTTTGCTTGAACCCAACTCAGAGATCAATGACGAAGATGAACTGTTTGAGATTGTCAAAAATAATTGAGATAAAATCTCTGGGAATTACTGATTTCACGCGAAGGCCGAGATCAGAAATGCGAACGGAAGCTATTTTGAGCAGTACAACCAAACGTCGTGGTGAACGATGGGAGACAGGCCTTCTCTGGAAGGATGATAATTCAACTCTTCCAAACAACTACCATGAAGCCCTAAAGAGGTTGTTATCACTGGAACGAAAGTTGAGGCGCGATTTGAAAAAATTATATACTAAAGAGATCAAAAAGTTGTTAAGTTCAGGTTATGCTGCGAAAATGGACGACCCCGAAACAAATAGTTTGAGAATTTGGTACCTGCCACATTTCGCAGTAACAAATGTAAACAAACCAGGTCAAGTGAGAGTGGTCTTCGACGCAGCCTCCGAGTTCAAGGGAGTTAGTCTCAATAAGCGGCTTTTGAGTGGTCCGGATTTATTGCAATCCCTTGTGGGAGTTTTATTGAGATTCAGACAAGGAAGATCTGACTGCTTAACGCTTTCTCTAGAGAAAAGGAAGAAGATGAAAAGCCAACAGTGTTTACTATGACTTTATTAATATTTGGAGCAACATCATCCCCATGTTCAGCGATGCATGTAAAAATATAAAAACGCAGGAAAGTTTAGGAGCACGCATCCGAGAGCTGTAGATGCAATTGTAAGAAAACATTACATGGATGACTACCTTGACATCGTAGATTCGGTTGAAGAAGGGATTCAACTGGTACAGGATGTCACCAAAATACATAAGGCAGGAGGTTTCCGGATTCGAAAATGGATTTTCAAATTTAGCAAATTTCGGAATCTGAGTTGAGTGAAAGGAGCGAAAGTAAAAGTCTCGAGCGGGTTTGAGGTGTGAAGTAAAGTTTTGATGTTCGATATAAGGGTTGATCAAGCTCTTCAAACTTGCGATGGAGAAAAATGTACAAAACGAAAGATGATAAAAATAGTGATGTCTATCTACGACCCCTTAGAAATGATAGCTCCGTACACCATCAAAGGTACAATATTGCTGCAAAAAGTTTGGCACAGTAAAATAGGTTGGGATGATCAACTAAAGGAACCAGAACTGGATGAATGGAATCAATGGACAAAGAATTTGCCACTGGTGAATCAATATGAAACGCAGAGGTGTTATTTCCGACGCAAGGGAATACGAGAAGTAGAGCTGCATGTCTTCGCCGACGCTAGTGAAGCGGCATTTGCTGCAGTGGCTTATCTGAAAGCGCTATATGAAGACTCGACGGTAGAAGTTGCATTCTTGATGGGAAAAGCGAGGGTGGCTCCAGTCAAACCTATGTCTATACCACGATTGGAACTACAAGCTGCACTTGTTGCCAGTCGTTCGTGTAAGTCGGTAGGTGCGGAACTCGATATGACCATCGGCAGACGCTTTTTTTGGACAGATTCAAGGACCGTGCTTCATTGGTTGAAAGGTGATCCTTGTCGCTACAACGTTTTTGTGGCAAATAGGCTAAGTGAGATAGACGAGTTCTCCAAGATTCCTGAATGGCGTTGGATTCCAAGCAAGATGAACGTAGCCGATGATGCAACTAGGTCAAGATTCGATGAAACCTCAGAAGAGAGATGGCTGAAAGGCCCAAAAATACTTTTTCAATCTGAAAATGAATGACCTGTGCTCAACGATAACACTGCAATTGGTAACGAAAAGTGTGGAATCCTTACTACTGTGTTGTTCTTTTCAGAAGAATCAATTGCAGATCTGCCTCCTGACGTAGGCAGATTTTCTACAATTCGTATGAGTTTTGAAGAGGCAAGGTGCAGATCGTCACGCCACAATGCAGGAGAGATACGAGTCGACATTATTAAGCAAGCAACAAATCTTCTCACGATACGTAGTCAGAAGTCCAGTTTTGGCTTGGAAATAGCTTGTCTAAAACAAGCAATACCCTTATCGAAGAAAAGTCGAATATTACAGTTAACTCCAATGCTGGATAAACGAGGTGTGATGTTGGTGACAGAGCGAATTTCACAGGCGAAAAGCGTATGAGTATGAAAAACCCTGAGTATGACAAAAGTATGAAAAAGTATGAAAGTATGAAAAACCCTGTCATTCTGGACGGAAGGAATGGTTACACGCGTCTCCTCATTCTCCACTTTCACGTGAAGTATGGTCATGGCAGTAATGCAACAGTAGTCAACTGCTTACGCGAACACTATGCTATAGTGCATCTTCGTAAGGCAATTTGGAGCGTCGTCGTAGGATGTCAAATATGTCGTAATCGCAAAGCGAAACCGGTTGTATGAAGGATGAGTGAGTTTCCATCTTCCAGGTAGGCCCATCCCGTACGTCCATTCACTAACTGTGGCATGGACTATTTTGGACTAATGATGGTGAGGATCGGAAGTCGACGTAAAAGACGGTGGGGAGTAATCTTCACTTGTTTGTCAGTTAGAGCCATTCATTTGGAACTTGCTGGCACGCCGAATACGGATTCAACAATCATGGCTATCAGGAGGATGGTAAATCGGAGAGGCTGTCTAGCTGTCATCTGGTCTGATAATGGTACCAACTTAAAAAGAGCAGACGCTGAATTGCAAAGAGCTATAGATGAACTGGACTAAGCTGCAATAAAGAGAGAAACATCTAACAAAGGCATCGATTGGCGATTTATCCCACCGGCTGCACCTCACATTGGTGGATGTTGGGCGCGACTGATTAGGAGTGTGAAAATAACGTTGGGGGCAGTGTTGAAAGAGAGAGAACCTTCAGAAGAAAGCCTTTACACACTTCTTACTGAAATCGAAAATATTGTAAATAGTCGGCCGTTGACACATAATGTTAGTCCTGAAGACCAAATCAGCCTGACACCTAACCACTTTCTAATAGGATCTACCGGAGGAAGTGTACCCGGAAAATTCGACGATAAGGAGCTGTGTCTAAAAAAAATATTGAGGAGAGGACAGAGACTAGCCGATCAGATTCGGAATCGTTGGGTGCGAGAGTATTTGTCAGAGTTAGTGCCAAGAAGAACGTGGTGCGAAGACAAACCAAACATTCAAGTAGATGCCATGGTTCAAGTGATTGACAACACCTTGCCCCAGAACGATTGTCCCAGAGGACGCGTCATAGAAGTCATGCCAGGACGTGATGGAAGATTGCGAATAGTGAAGGTGCAATTAAGCAGGGGAAACATTCTGGTTAGGCCGGTCTCTAAGTTAAATGTACTAACTCGATAAATTATAAACACGGAAAAGAAAGGGCAAGTAACTGAAATGGTACGCTGGTTCGCGCACCAGGGGGGAGAATGTTGCGAGTCTAAATTTAATATTCCAAATTTTGAAATGTTATTTTGTTTTGTTCGATAAAAAGAAGCAGAGTTCAGTTTGTTGATTTCGTCTTTGACAGTAATTTGTGCTGAAAAGGTTTACCTTGAGGAAAATAAAGACTAGAACATACAAGCAAAAAAGATTGTAATTGATTTAAACTTGATTGAGGATACGAAAGCAGAAGTGAAGTGAACTGTCAGTTTAAAGGGCCCTATTTAAAGGGTAAGTAAAGATTTGGTACGCAGGTGGTTGAAATGACTGGAACTGTCAGGTCGGTTTCAGGAGAGCGATTACGCGTGGATTTCTTGAGGATAAAATTTTTTCGAGGCCCTTAGATTTCTGTGCGGTGCTGCGGGCGCAGTAAAAATCACAGACCCGTTTTTGTTTTTCGTCATTGTTTTTATTCCAATTTCTAAATTTGTTACGTCAACTTTATTTTCAATTTCATTTATTACATAGATATATTTTGGTTTGACAATTAAAATTTCATTTTTCTGTTTTTCAAAACTTGTTTTTTTTGTTATGTCAGAATATAACATTTCTTTTGAATGTGTCACTTTTTCATTTTTTATATATTCAATTTCTTTTTTTGATATAAAGATTTCTTTTTTCATTTCTTCAAATTTTCGAATAATATTTTCAAACTCGAGAATATCTCTTCAAAAAATTGCGAATTCTTTTCGTCCAATTCAACTTTCATATTGTCTGCTTCGTCGTCTACCTTTTTTCTTTTTGTAGCTTTTTTATTCTTCGTTTCTTTCATACATATGGTACATCCAATTATATCACTACTCTTATCATCCCTTACTATTCTGTTCGGTAAGCATTAGGGGTAGTAAGGGCGGTTACATGTTATACATTTAGTATCTTCTTTCACGATGAACTTACACTGACAGCATTTGTTGGCGATTCTCAGCGTGCTCATCACAGTTGTATTAGTACACCTGCGGTTGTGTTGGTAACCTGCGTCTTTTCGAAACGCCCTGTAAGAGAGACGAGGACAGTAACTCAGGTGTCAGCTGTCGTCCGAGTCTCACGTGCCGATGACAGCTACACCCGTTCTCAATCTCCTGTGCCCAGGATGACGAAGTCAGGACGAGCATGAAGCCGGCGAAAAAGAAAGATGTTACAATGATCTCATTCAAGGATATCCTTCGGCTTTCGGGTTCCTTCACAGTTGTGGACAGAAGTAACAGATTTTGTTGTCAAAATTTTTCCGTACTCATTGTTGTACTCAGAAATTGTGCTTGTGATAAAATAAATAATTTATTTTCAAAGACACCTGAGTCACAAAACACTTATTTCTGTGCAGCTGAAAAACTCATATAGCGTGTCAGTGTAAGTGTCAAATGAGGTTAGAAAACGTGTAATTTATTTAACGTCAAAAAGTCGTTCTTGATGGTTGAAATAATTTGTTGCTTGTCATATGCTTGTTTCATTTGTCAGTATGTAAAATGTTGTTAAATGAATAATTACAAACAACACTAACATTAAATAAATAAATATTTGTAATAAATAAGAACAGACAAGACGGACAATTTTTTGTACACGTGTTGACACTTACGTGTAGAGAGAGAGAGAGAGATTGATTGATTGAATTTATTTGCTTTAGGTTATAAGCCCATGAAGCATTACACAAAAAAAATACAAAATAAAAATACTTAAAAATATGAAAAGAAATTGCACACATTACGAATAGAATACATACAGCCGTATAAGACCTTGTGCTCTCTCATACATCAGAATATTGCAGAGATAAACAAAAAAGAAAAACGTACACATATTAACAATATATAATGACTAGTTTAATGTTTTATGAGACGCAGAAACCAGAGATCGACATAGAGAAACAGCGTGAGAAGGGGGATAAGAGACAAATGACTAGTGATCTCACGATATTACGGATAATTCGACTGTGACCTCAGAAGAAAATTCCTCAAATTTATCTTGAAGAGGTCAAGAGACGAGCTACGGCGTACTTCCAACGGGAGCCCGTTCCAGACAGAGCTACCACCAACGACAAAAGACTTTCTATAAAATTCCAGTCTGTCGAATGGGACATAGAGGTCATCCTCTTCGATGCGGAGCTGACGCGAGACATGAGCCGTCCTAAAAGAGAAGTCATCCGAGATGTAAGTGGGGCTTCTGTGAGTCAGAGCATTATACACGGCGATGCCGATAAAATAGCGCATTCTTTCACGGACGGTGAGCCATTGAAGATCATTAAGATGCGGCATGATGTGTTCAACATATCTCACGCGTCTAACAAATCTCACCGCAGCGTTCAAGGCTCTC
>JAQQRF010001104.1:0-16742 GCA_030523145.1 Trissolcus brochymenae
TACTCACTCATAATAATATAACAAACCGTTCAAAAAATGTTTAATAACGTTTAACACAGTCACGTTATCACCGGAACACTATTTAATTAATTATCACTTTAAAATTTTATATCTTTACGACAGACAAATGTTAACTGACCGATAGATCCGAAACAACTGACTGTGCTGCCATCTGACAAACGAATAACGAACTTACATATCGATATCTCGAAAAAATCGATATGCAAATTCGAACCCTTTAACCTCTTTGTCAGACATGTCAAAGAGTCATGGACGTCAACAACGTTATAGGTAAGTAAATTTTTTTTCTCTTAATTTTGGTAATGAACAAAGTGCTTTGTTCAAGTAACTTGTTTTGTTTTTTGTTGTTCTAATACTTTTCTTTTTTTCAGTTTGTCTGGAGTGTGAAATTCTTGCGGATGGATCGGAGGTTGTCGAGGTTATAACCAGCATACCTCCGAACATCCGCGAAGAACATTTAGCACTCCTACAAGTGGGAGTGCTATGCTGGCACAGAGCCGGCCCAAGGAACTGCCGCTGCCGTCGGCAACAGCAGCGACCGTACGCCACAGGATTGCCAGACCCGACAACTATCCACGTCATCTTCGGGTCCTGGCAACCATGACGCAGCTAAATGCAGGTCAGTGCCAAAACTAGATAAAACAAAAAAAAATATTTAAACAAAAAAAAAACAAACAACAACCAAACAACAAAAACCAAAACAGAATCAACACACAAACAACAACAAAATCACAGTCAAAATTTCAACAACCAAAAACAAAATTTAACATCTACATACATAACATTAACAACAACTTACACAATAACCAACAACACCAAAAAAAAACTACAACAAAAATCAACAACAACATGCATATACATAAAAGCCATAAAAAGCTCAACAACCAAAAACAACCATCCAACAAAAAAGAAACACAATTTTTTCAACAACCAAAAATTTAACAACTACATGCATTAACAAAAAACATTTTAACATCGAAACACAAAATTTAACAAAAAAACTACATAAAATTTCTAACAACAAAAACAAAAACCACTATCACAACCAAAATATCACAACCAACAAAACAAAATTTTCACAAAATTTAACATAATTTCAACAAATAAATAACAAAATAACTAATAACAACAATTGTTTTTCAGGCACAACCAAACAAAAACCACCACCAAATCACAGCCACCACCACAGCCAGTATTTTTTAAATTAAGATAACAAAATGTGATACTAATTTATATAATTTAAATATGAATAACAAAATGTGATACTAATTTATTATATAATAAATAAATAAAAAAATATATATCTTAATCTTCAAATTATTGTTCATTTTATTGTTGTCCATTTATTGTTGTTGCTCTAATTAAAAATGTCTTTCAGGAGGTCGGACGCAGCGGCGATAATTTGTTTTAATATAGGGAGACATTTTCAAAATTCAATTTTACTTTACTTTAAACCTTCAACTCTTCATTGTAAACCATCTTGACAAAATCCATTTAACCTCGCGCGAAAGACCTCGCACCACCACAAGGAGGGGTGACTGTTATGCCCCTCATAATCCCTTTTTTCTTTTAACTTTTATATTATTAATAATATATTTTATAATAATTATTTTATCCCACAGCTATTTGAGCCTTTTCGGTAGAAATGCTACCACCGGCTCACGGGATTTTGCCAACTCGGGACTTTATACACGTGGGACCACGTCATGTTTCGATGAGAATTCATCGCGATCTGCGGTCCCACTACATCAGCAATTTCCGAAAAACCACCACACGAGGTACAGATCGCCTCACCATTAAATACGGTGACACCGCCTTCAGCAGGCAGTTCACCATTCACATAAATCGAGTTCGCAATTAACAGCAATTCGGTCCACTAAGACCTTAATGTAAACACTGCGTGATTTCTAATAAACAAATTTTACCCAAGTATAAAGTATTTCCTTGTTCGATAAATATACCTCTGGGAGGCATAACAATAATATAAAGGTGAAAAGCTCATTAACTTGGCGATATATCTTTTACATTCCATGTGTTCGGAAAAGTGACCTGCTTTACTGACCTGACGACCGTGCAGCCGCATCGCAGTGTCACCAGAGGGTAGCAGAGCATAACCGTCCACACGCGCGCAACACCCGCCGACGCTGCTTCGCTCGCGCGCCACTAGGCGGCGGTTACCTCGCTCCGCTGGTCTTTCTCGCAAGCGACTCACGAATCTGCAGGCTTATATACGACTGCACGGCCCAGTGTCAAGCACTTCCCTCAGCGACTTCCCTTAGATAACTTCCCTCGTGTTATCTGGTGGATAACACGAGCGACTCGTGTGTGCCTCTTTAGCACCTTTCGCAGGTTAACTCGAGCGACTCGAGCATAACCTTTCTCTCAAAAGAGATAAATCCCCCGTGGTAGACGGGTCACCCTGCTCCAGGGGCCGTTTTTCCACCGAATCCCCTAGCGACTAGGGTGCATGTCAGGGCTCTCCAGCGACTGGAGACCAGCTCTAACCTCGAACGCATTGCGGGGTGTGTCAACCAGGTGGCATCACCCTCGGTCACCTAACCTAGGTGATCGTTATACCGCGAGCCTTAGCGACTAGGGTATTCATCAGGAATCTCCGGAGACCGGAGCTCTTCCTACCTCGAACCCACTACGGGGTGGTGCACCTAGTGCAACTCACCCCGGACTCACCACCAGGGTGGTTAAAGAACGCTACCATTGGCGACCGGTAGGCTAGCTCGGCGACGACAACATTCCGCCACCCGACATCATCCCCAGCGACCGGGCGATCGTTGTCATCCCCCCACCGAACACCAAGTGTTCACGTGGCAAGCACCCTCGAGCCACGCTAGCGAATAGCGAACGCCCACGCACCACAGTGTGCTTAGCGAGCGCCTACGCATCACACTTGAACAAGCAAGCGCCTACGCACCACCAGCGCATACTAGAGAGCGCCACGAGCGCGACTCAAGCGCCCCCACTGAGAGCACGCATCACGTTGCCATTGGTCACGGCATTTCGTGTTCAACGCGAGTCTGATACCGAAATCAGCGACACCTAACATCCGTCCGCTCAAAAATAATAGCTGTTGAGGGCGCCACCTGGTGGTTTTCCGAACACCATGTATATATCTAGTAATTTCAAACTATATTGCATGCGATGTATCATTCATAAGTATAATGAGTATATCGTATAGAAATTCTTATGCTTATATTGTTTGTGTTTCACACATCCGAAATCACAGACCGCTGTTACAGTCAATTTGCATTCACATAACGTGAATTAGTTGTTGTTAGTTATAGTAGTTAGTTGTCAGCAAGTTAGTAAAATATTATGCAGGCCATTGTTTGCTCTCAATATTTATCTCATACTGTTTATAAAATACGCGTTATAATTACATAAAAATATATTTGAAAAATTATATTTAATATTGTATCTATCTATTTGAATAATGAATTCTTATTTTGCATTCAAAATTACATAATCTATTGGCTATTAATAATAGCTTAACAATTACTTCCATTATATCAATTAATTTATATATGTTATGTCGCTGTGTTGTGAATTTTTTAATACATAAATCAGTTTATTTACCATAAAATAGAATTGAATTTTCCATAATTATGTGAAATTATTCATTATTCACAAATTCTAACAAATCTCAGACTGATTTTATACTAAAGTATTATTGTTATTTATTTGTTTGTATGCTATACAAATATAGTTATGATAATAATGTAGTGAGCAACAATTGAATAAAATAATCAATTCTCATATGACACGATCAACAAAAAAAAAGTACAACTGTGTTACGTAATGCGTTCCTCATAATTTTTTTAGATTAGAACCTGAAATAATTCATATTGTATATTTCATATACATGAAACAACTGAAGAGTTTGTTTAAAAAAATCTTATCTCCTTTAAACAAATATCCTTCCCTCACAGACGAAAATATATATGAATATATAGGCAAAATATATATTTAATTTTTTTTATATATCTTTTTATAGTGACAACGATATATATTTTTGGAAAGTATATAAATTCTATAAATCTGCATACATATAACGTATAACTGCATTATATATATTTTTAAATATAAATTACAAATTGCCTCAAAATTTTATCCTTAATAAATGACACTGAATAAATTATCGAATAAAATAGGTACCTCAAATAATATGATTAACAAATAAATTAAGGATTAACAATAACAATTTTTTATTTATCTGAAACAATTGAATATGAGATTTTTCTTTTTGAATTGCATATGAAACTTGAAACAATTTAAAATTACAGTTGCTAGATTCAAAAACTACAAAATAAACAAACTCAATTGCTTTCGGTGCCAGGTTCGATACAACGAACCATTTCAAAATTAAAAAATGCAACGGCTAATTTGTGATTCTTAATCGCGTTCATCGTGCTTATAATGGACAATTAAATACTTGATTTCGGACACGGACAACAAAGGATATTAATAAATAATTACAAAATTAACTCCAGGAGCTAATTTTATTTTATTTTATTTATTTTAACAAAACTGGCAAAATTTAAATTAATAAACGGCTTTTTCAAAATGCTCTTAAGGAGCCTAATACTCAATTTAACTCTGAAAATCTCGATGACGAAAACCAAAGTACCTAAAATAAATAATCTGACCTTTAGTTGAACTTAAACAAAATGCATCATGATCCTCACAATTTTACAATCCTCACACGCGACAATTAACTTTTAAGGACACTTAAATGATCCGGTTGAAGACCAGAGAAAGAAAAGAGCGATTCCGAATGCGGTCGCTCCTTTTGAACCTTCCCCTTTCGAGCCTAAGAACGAAAAACAGCGCCTCTAGGGAAAAAATCAGGGACCTGCTCCTGGACGCTCAATTCAAATATCCAAACTGATCCTGTTCAAGCGCCTCCCGGGTGAGTCACCGAGAGAACAGTTTCTCGCGAAACCGTTCACCGATCGCTCTCCCGAGGAGAACGTCAGGAGCTGTGCGTCGCGCAAGCCGGGTCGGCCCCTGCTGACAGTGCCAGAGCGTACCTCCCGGTCTTGTTCGACTCACAGGCTGTCAGGGTGGTCTCATCCGAGGCCTACGGGTCTCCCAGGTGCCTTCAACGGCTGTAAACGGTGAACAAGAATTAATACTGAACATACTAAGGATCTTTAATTGTACAAAATAAACATTCTCAGAATTATTTGAAATACGCATTATTCATTAAGTTTCCTATTGTTAATCATCTCATGTCAAATAATTAAAAGAGTTTCATTACCGTTTTCGCTCCTGTAATGCCAAGACAAAATAAAAAAAAGAAAAAAGCTCTCCTCTCTGGAATTGGCAGCTGAAATATGGCTAGTTTCAAAAATCTCCGTTACAATAGTTATTTTTTAAATCAGCATATATTTAATATATACTTCAATTTTATACTGATTAAATTTATGAAAATTTTATACATTTGTATATATAATACTTATAAAATTAAAATATATTTTCGCTAACTATATTTTGTCGTATATTTCGCTCATAAATAAAAACTATTTTTTATAAATATAAAATTAGTTTGAATTTAAATATAATTTGGCTATATAGAAAATATATACACTCAGTAGAAGAAATGTCATAGTATTTCAATTTAAAAAAAACATTTTCAAATACGAACAAATTAGATAACGATACATAATGAATCACTTCTAACCAAAGTTAAAAGTGAGAAAAAGAACTCAGAAAATATTCGTGAAGTTAGAAAAAGAAGTTAGAAATTATTTGAGAAATCCAGAAAGGATTTAGAAATTATTTCACAATTTTAATGAAGGAAAATATCTGAGCAGGTATATGTTTTAATTATTAAAAATGCAAATTAAACTTAGAAAAGGAAATAGAATTGAGAACTTTCACTACATCAAGATTGAACTAGAGTTTCCAAATTTCACAAATGGGAATAGAATTTATAGACTTGACTGATTCAACCGATATCTTTAAATTTATAAAACAATTTATAATCAACATAAATGTTAATGTAAACAAAGGAGAATAAAATTATATTTAACATTTACAAATTATGAATGAAATAAATACAATTTAATAAAAATTTTTTAACGGCCAATATTTAATTGTCCAAACATTGCTACCTCGCAGAATAATTTTTCCATTATTAGAGAGCAATCAATGGCTGCTAAATTTGGTTCTTTCTCATTCAAAATAATTATGTGCTTTAATTTCATATTTTTTACTAGTTTAGAACTAGATCGCGGAAAACGGTAACCTAATGCATAGTGTTACATCGAGAGTAACATGTGCCCAGTGAATCTTTTGGTTGTCTTCTTTGGGTGTGAAAGGGTTAATAATTCAAACAAAGGTAATTAATATTATTGGTTATTTATTACGAAATTTTAAAGTTCATAGACTATTTAACATAATTCTCATTACAATGTTTTTTTATTATTTATTCAAATAGACGGTCAATCGGAAGCGGAAATTCTTCGGAAGATGGAAGGATGGAGTGGTCAAGGAAACTGCTCAAAGAGGACACCACCGTTACTGGAGTGATGGTTAGGTTAGGAAAGGTTTGAGCTTTAGACGGGGGTAAATTTAATGCGGGTCTTATTTTTGTTACTTTTATTATTTTTGGAGAAATAGGGTTAGGTAGGGTTTGAGTCGGCGGTACGGGTATATTAATTATGCGATGTTCTAGTGGAAGTTTATAGGAGAACCTATTATCTAACGCGCTGACGGATTTTGGAATGGGACTTTTTTCAGGACATCCTAAAACGCGATTTATACATCTAACGTCGTTACGTTGGTTTTTCCTCAAAAGCGATAGGTTTTTACCCGTAACAAAGATCGGTCTTTGTTTCCAAATATCGATTTCACCTAGGATCTATAATCTTTCTTGGATTCTTGCGTGACGTTTAATAAATTCGTCTAAAATTATAAATTTAAAATGGTAGTATTTGTATAAATCGAAATCGTTACATAACATTGTATCGTCGGTTTGAGAGTTTGCAGAATTGTATGATTTAATTGTTAAGTATACATGAATTTATTAATAGGTTATAAGATTTTATTTGTAAATTATGAAACTTTGTTTTTACGAGTTTATAAAATATAATGTTTTAATTGTAAGATAGAATATCTATGCTTTCGTTGTAAAATGTAATTCAAACTTTAAAATTGATGTCAATAAAATGTCTTTGTAAATACAATATATTAAAACTTACTCGGATGCATAGTTAAAAGAGTGTGTGAAGACTTAGTGAAGTTATTGATAAACAAAACCTAAGTCAATGCGGATTTAGCGAGGACAAAGAATGACCAGATAATAAACTGAACTCCAATCAGTTAGAGAACTGAAGGCCCAAAGGAGGATAGCCACAGAGTCGACTTTAGTGAGAAGACTCAGTTGGAAGTGTACTGCTACTGTCCGAAAAACCCGAATATATACCATGCTTATCATGGTGATAACGAAGTGTTTCGGTGGGGAAAATCATTAGAGGGTCAATGAGTTGCATCATCTAACGGTCATTTAGAGTTATCTCGCGGCGGTGATTAGGATCGCGCGGGCCTAATCATGACATTAGTGCGATATCTCAATGTCAGATGATGCATCATAATGCGTTTTTGTATCTTAATTATATCGATTATCTCAATAATGATTTTATTATCTAATGATTTTTATATCTATCTATGATGAAATATACTGACTAGTTGTGAAATATGTGCAATATTTATTTATATTTATTTATTTATTTATTTGTAAAAAAAAAGATTATCCTAGTCAGGATATAACAATAGATTAGGTTTCGTCCATCTTCGCTTATTTCAATGAATGTTGCAATTTTAAATACATCTTCAGTGTTCAATAATAACGTATAGCTACTTCTTTTCTTGACTTTGGTATAATTTTTAGAATGAATAACTTCGTTTTTTAATCTAATTCTATCATAAAAATCAAACGTGGATTTGTAATTCAAATTAACATTTATTCTGTTGAATGCAAAATATTGTTGTCTCGACAACATTTTTTTTACCTATTAATTGTACATTATCAATAGCTACGACAGATTCAGTTGCTGTGTTATGTTTAAACAACATTTTTCTTATAAAAAAGTGTTCTTTTTTTGAGAAGGTATTATAACACAAGTCATATATGTGATAAACAACTTTCTTCAATGAAAATTATTACAAATTTGTAAAGTTACAAATTGTGAATTGTTCAAGTTAATAATTTCTTGGTTGTAGCTCTCATATATAAATGCACTATGGGTCCAAAGTGGACCCCAAGCGAGAACACTCGAGAGAAGATGAACCAAAAGATGCATGTTAAAACAACTGAAACATTCATCTTCATATACTTCTGGAATACTTTTCACAAATTGCATTAAACAAAATTCTACGTATACAATTTTTAATTTCATGATTAAAAACCGTCATAACTGAAATTCATGCTAATCATTTTATCGATCTTATATTTTTTGTACATATAACCGTCATAAATATCTTCAATGGCGAACGAACAAGATGTTGTACAACTTTTATTATACAACAATTTGTCATCATGATTAGAAAACAACATTTCTAATTTGCGCTTCAGCAACACGTACAAAAAAAACTTCCCGCTTCCAAGCTTTCTTGTACATTAAAATCACTATGACAATTTTCGCAACGCAATGATCTATCAGAGTTTGTCGATTGAACTTCACCAATGTATGCATCGCAAACATTACAGACATGGTGTATCGAAGTGTACGATGCAAATTTGTCGCATATATGATTTGAGTAATCATAAATTAAATAAACCGAATTTCGGTGATAATGAGTTTATCAGGGATAAAATATCGTGATTTACAGCCGAATTCGGATTGTGCCTAATCTTAACGAGATTGATTAAAACAAATTTTTTATGACTATAATAGAAAAGCCTTTATACGAACACTGAGATGAACCGGCGTCTTCATATTCGATAGTAGAATTTGAGCCTTCATCGTCCGAGAACAAAAAAGTTTGTTCTTGTTGCATGTAAATAAAAATAATATTTATTGTACACTAATTTATCAACTTTATTTTATGAAAGAATTTATAATTGATAATTAAACAATTTATTAGAATTAAATATAAAAAAAATCGTAACAAACTTAATTGGAAATAAAGGCGGATAAGGACTCAATCCTTAATTTTGTTTTGTCTGTGTTAATTTTGTTATTGAAGTTTGTATAAACACTTCGTCGTCAATCGGTACACTTGGGAACATAACGTGGAGACTCGGCTCCTGATCAACGAAGTGCCCGGTTTGAACTCGCACCGTAAAGTAGAGTATTGTCTATGGAAAACGTGATATATTGCGGATGATGCCATTGTTTCACCCTGGGCCCTAATTGGTGGGGCATTTTTTAAGTTTATTTCCAGATAGTGAAAATCTGTTCCGAACATTGCGCATTTTATAATAAAGAACCTTTGAAAAAATTCCAACGGTTTTATGATACGATAACAGTTTTGTTCTATAGTCCCTGTTTTTGCCATAATTTGTAGCGGTCGACTTCAAGGCAATCTTTGTACTTTCTAGCATATGTTTTCAAAAAATATTCATTCTTACTCTCTAATCCTATCGTTAAAGTTATTATCGTAATTTTATTTTACTAAATTGTTCAAAACTCGTTTCCACGAAACATACTCCCCGACGTTGAGAGGTTACCGCTCAATAACCATAAGTTATTCGTACAAATTGTTTCATATAACGAAGTATACAATAAAAGTTTTTTTTTTACATAATCATAAACATATTCACTACATTAATTTATTCGCTTGTCAAATGGTAGTGGACATATTAATTTTGCGGGGCGCTTATAGGTAGCGCTCGCGGTTTTGATCATTACTGTACGGATTATGACATCTTCTCCGGGGTGCAGTTGCAAAATACGTTCGAGAAGCCACTGTAGACATGGCGCGATCTTGTCCTTGATCAGCACCATCATGCCCTGTTGCAGTGGTTGGCCATCTTTCGCTGATCGACTTTTTAACTCGTTCAAGAACTCGAATTGCTAGCGTGCCCAGAAATCTTGTCTCATCTTTACCAGATGTTGCCAGCTAATTAGTGGTATGCAGGGAGTATCGAGCATTATGCTTTTGGGTAGGGTTTTCAGAGATTCGCCAATTAAATAATGTGCAGGTGTTAATGCAAGTAGATCATTTGGGTCTGATGACAACGGATTTAAAGTTTAAAATGGCTTCGATCGAAGGTTTCAAATTCTTCATGGGTGAATAAGATTTTATCTACTACTCGTCTTGAATGATCTTTAGATATTTTGACAATAAATTCCCATAAACCGTCAAAATGAGAAGCTACTGGTGGATTGAAGTGCAACGTTATTCGGTTTTACAGAGCAAATTAATTTACTTCGTCTTGATGTTTTTTCGAGTTTATGAAGGCTTAAGGTAAAGGCACCTGATTCCGTGACTTTGAAAAAATCTCGCATCATCGATACATTTATTATGAACAAAATCTGAAAAATATTATGACAAAAAAAGGAGCAAACTTTAGGAAAATCTACATAGTTTTGAAATACATCTTCATAAACGCGTTAATAAATGTGGGTACTTTTAAATTGAAATTAATATATCAAAAAAGCTTAGTGCGCCGGTTTCCGATAATATTTTTGTGGACGGCGCCGGTTGTACCGATAAAAAGCGCCAGTTGCCGATAGTTAGAACCGCATCATACATAACATAATTAAATTGCAGATATTAATCGTAAAATCATATCATTTTTATATTTACAATCTAAAATGCAAAATATATTTTTATGTCATCAAATTATGTAAACATACATAAAATTGGAACATTAAATTCAAATTCATATTTACATAAATATCGACAAATTTTGTAATAAAAAATTATGCAAATGGAAAACGATTGAAACTTTTTACATTAACATTCGCAAGTTACAGTAATCACTTTATTAATTTTGACCGAAGGAATTTTTTCTTTTCTTGGTTTAGTCGACACAGTTTTTTTTATTTTCATTAGGCCAAAATAGAATATTAAACAATGAATCAAGAATGACATATTGCTGTTCATTTTTTTTTTTTTTTTTTTGTAAAAAACTTGCTGCTGATTTGATGATGACTGACTTATTAAAAGTGGCAACGAATCATCCAATATCAGATGTGTCGCATCCTGGGCCTGCTCATTGGATAACTGATTCAGCAGCTGTACCACCGGAGTTAATTTTTTGTACACAAACTATCGCCGAATGTACATCAACAGCAGTCGAGCCACATGATTGTGAATCATTTCAGGCTGTGTTTGGATAGTTTCAACAGTTGCAGCGGCATCGGCATCCTGTAACTGACGGTAAACGGTATCTTCACTTTGAATAGTTGTCTGAATTTGGGAGTCTAAATTTAACAACTGAGTAAAAATTATCCGAGCTTCTGTGGTTGTTGGATGTAAATCTTCTGCATGTTGACTTAAATGCGCACGAAAGTCACAACAAATGCGATAATGGAAGTCACTTCTTCGACAACAATCACTTTTTCAAATTGTTCAGTTTCATGTCCAGTTACATCTTTATTCACGCTTCCATTTTCACCTAGGTTCGTGTATATAGAGGACATTTCCAAAGTTTCTATTGGAATGAAAGTACTATCGATCAGATCCAAGACAATAGAATGAGAATTGATCTCAGCTTCCTCGATATTAAATAAGACTTCTTCTGTCAATTGTCCCGCCAGAATTTCGTCCAATTCTCCAACAGTAATTTTAAGTTGCCTTCAAAGTTCGAATAAATTTGTATCATCTACCTTTCCATTCCAACTACCATAACAATTTTTAAAAGCAGCTATTTTACTCCCTAGTTTCATTTCTAAAGTGCGAAGAAAAAGTTTATCATCGCAAATGTCAAGTTCACTGATAAACTTTGAGTTAATTGATTCATTCGTATTCATCAAATATTTAACGTAATCAATGGCATTAGGATCGAATGAGTGTAAACCAGTTGCCCTGAATCCATTGGACAATATGGTTTTGGTGTCCATTTTTGTTAGAGCCCATTGCAACACAGCAGTAAAAATTTGTTTCGTTACATTTCATCCGTCATTGTTCATCCGAAACTGTTTAACTTCCTTCCTCCACTTATCCTTCAAGGGATGAAAAAAAGCAACGTCGAGTGACTGAAGTACATGCATAGAATTAGGATATAATGCAACCATGATTATTCCATTACTACTGCAGAACTTGTTGAGTTCGAGAGTCAGGTGTGATGCGTGTCCATCCATGAAGAAGATGACAGGTATCTGAATCTTATTTTCTAAAAGCTATGGATGGAAAACGTTGGACATATATTCAAAAAAAGTCTCTCCTGTTATCCACCCATTATTCGATTTTCCAACTGCCTAGATCCTTGGAATGGATTATGACAAGTCTCGTGGCAACCGCTGCATTTTAAAACAACCATCGGTGGGGCCAACTCTCCACTCGCATTGCCTAAAAAGATTAATAATAATAAGTGTGGAATATAATTAAAATTAATTTAAAAAAGAATTAAATAATTATACGTGATGAAAGTAGTTATACACTCTTTTTCGTCGTTTGAAACGAAGCTATAAACGGCTTTATAGCCCTTTTTAACACGGACTTTTCCTTTCTTCGGACTTATCATAAGCCCAGACTCGTGTTCTATACTCGAGATGGGTCCTCTAAAATATTCTCCAATCCTTCTTTTTTCAAATAAGATGATACTTCGGCGAACCAAAATCGAATGTTGTTTCTGTTACCGATGATCTTCCTTTCGTAAGATTTTGTGATTTCCGAGCAGCCAGAATAGGATGTTTTTTCATGAAATTCTTTAACCATTTCTTTCCAGATTTATTATTCGTAAAATAAGTGTCCACCGTATCGACTTTGACATACTTTTTTTTTCGTGTTTACAGATTACAGCGTTTATTGGGAAAATATAAGAAAAAAAAGATTCACGCTGACAAAAAATTAAAACAAATTGGGTTTAATGAAAAAGAAAATAAATTTGTTATCAACTGGAATCAAAAAGAACTTGGATTACCGCCGTACTATAACGACTGTTTATAATGTGGAATAAAATCCCTTCAAGATTTCATTCACTGGTTTCTTCTCCTGCCCAATAGTTATGTTTTTCACGGTGTTGGTTGCGATGGTCACGAGTTTCCCAGGTGTTGCCCGTCCCTGCTCCATGATTTTCACTTGGCGTCCTATTTGAAGATTGCTGTCAAATTTTCCATTATTCGTCACATGCACATTTAGACAATATCTCCTATCAGTAATGCAACCAACGCAGAAATTGCGTTCTTTTGAAACAACGGTAAAAGACATGCTTATGAATCCTAAATCTGTAAAAAAATAAAATTTATTAATTGGTAAAATATATTACCTGCAAATTTTTAAACGGAAAAAAAAAATCAAAAACCAGTTTACCAATCGTTTGCTGCTTGTATTCGCGCACATTTTCCATTTCCAATATCGTTGTTGTTAGAAGTGGAAGTTTTTTGGGAAACTCGTACACTCCAAAAATTGTGTGTGTCGAATTTTCCTGAATTTCCATCTCGAATTCAAAAATATTTGGCTTTTTGTATCTTGGCAGCACTTTATTTGATTGGATCCGTCAAAAATGAATAACCTAAAATTATATATTTTAATTGTAATTTTATTATTAATTATGAAATGATTAAATGATTTTATTTTCTGAAAACCAAACTATGCCAGTAGTAGTCACTATCGCGGCCATCGTTTACCATCGGTGCTCATCGTGAAAATAAATATTATAGATGTTTTCTGAGTTTCTGCATTCGTCTTCCGTAGTATAGAAATCATAGAAGTTACATAATCAGTGTACTGACTATAAATTAAGAGATATTTAAAATAAAAAAATTACTTAGAACTATACAAGAGCAACCGTTGTATAAATTTCTTTCAATAAAATAAAAAAAATCGACAAAATAAATAAAAGTGACTGTACTTACAATACATCATTTTCGCCAACAAGTTCCAACATTTTATTCGTCGTAAAAAGACTATTGCCTTTAATAATGGACAATTTGTTAATCATTTTCAAATTAACTTCAGGACATTCAAAACACTGAAACTTATTTTCTATCAATTAATAAAGGTTAAAAGAAGTAGACTTTTCTTCAATTGAAGAAACAAAACAATTTAAAGTTGTGTCTTTCAATATATATATTTTATTTTTAATATAAAAAATTACTCACAAAAAAATCATTATATGAAACGAGTACTGGAAATTAAATTAGGACTAAACACAATAATTTCAAATAAAAGGCAAAAATTTTTTCTTCAATATTTGTTTAGAGAGTCAAAACGTAAGTTTCCTTTAGTTTTTTTGGGTTTTTTGTTTCAGTTACATCTTCACTTAACACCATTTTTTTGGAATGATTTGCGCCTTGTCAAGATCGTCCTCCGACAACAGTTTGCCTCCCAGTTTTTCAACATCCACGAATTTTGACCCAAAGTTTTATTCTTTGTGCAAAGTTCTTGCTCATCGTAGCTTGATCAACACACCTGATTGGTAATCGAATGTCGTTCAGCCTGATCTCACCAACACAAACCCGTAATTTGTTATTGTACGTGAATTTATATTCAAATATCCCTCCACGCAAACTGAAAAGCAAATGGATACGATTATGTTGAAGAATATATACATGTTTTGTACATCATGCATAATTGAATATAATTACTAAAGTTTCCATCGTGATCCGTTATCGATTTGTTTAAGACAACCTCAACAAAATTTTCAGCCGGAATTTAGAGTGATATCATATGGAACATCTCCAGAGCTGGAGATACAAATATTTTTTGTATGACTATTTATGATTTCTTTAAATCTAAAAAAAAGAATGTCGAGGCATTTTTATTACTTTACAATAAGTTTTTCAAGATTCAAGGAATTAAGGGTTAACTCAATGGTTTAAAACATTTTTGATTAGAAGATTTGTTCTTTTTCTTTCAGGACTACAATTTGCGAATGTACCACACTCTTTCATCGTTATTAAATTATTTAAATATTTGTTGAATAAGATCAGAGATAATTTTAATCTACTATTCAAGTTCTCAGAGTGTTATAAATTTATCAAGTAATCAAATTCAGTTTTATCAATAACAGTGTTATAAGAATCAAAGTTTGAGTATTTACCAGAATTATAAGATTAGAATTATCAAACACAGAGTTACTAAATAAGAATTATCGAACACAGAGTTATCAAAATTAGTGTTATCATAAACAGTGTTATAAGTATCTGAGGTTTATGTTTAAGTTTATCTAAATTTGAAAAAAATTTTATTGGACATATCTATAAAAGTTTTAATATTCATTAAAATTTAGAATATAATTTGATTGAAATTAGTTAACCACACGAATCAATTATTTGAAATAATCGGCTTGAAAATTATTGCTTATATAATTTGTTCTCTGATATAATACCGTACGAAAAATGGGACGAAGAGCGATTATGCGATCTAAAGAGGAACAAGAAGCTTTTGAAAAAGAAAAACAAGAAGAGCAAAAAGAAAAAGTCTTGCAAAACAGAAACGAATCAATCCGGACCATGAAAAGGTATCTTCCCCGAAAAAAGTTTTGATCAATGATCCTGGTACATCTAAAATCGAAGTATCAATGACGTCAAAAACTAATCAAGTTGATCAACAACAAATCATCCCAGTGATTACTAAAACACCTGTACCTATTATAATGAGAAAAGTTTATATCGTATCAGCAATCGCGAAAGATGGCATCACAAGTTCCACCTTGATTCAATCAGTTTCAAACACTGAAAAACCCAAAAAAAACCCTTGTTAATGATATCGCAACGCAAGTGTCAAAGTGTCATTCAACGCAGAATGACAGTAGTGGAGACGATTGTTTACATCCTCCAATTGCAAAAAGATCACGAATTGAAAAATGCGATACTTTCAATGTACCAGTTGAAACAGTGCACACAAATGTAAGAACGCGAGAAAATCAGCAGCAATCCCAACCAACGACGTTCATCAATATAAGATCAGTTACGAACCGTAGACCCCGTAATGAAGGTTATCAAAATTTGGATTTGAACATTACATCGGTAAAATGGAAGTAGTTTGCAAACACTACGGGGCTAAACATTTTAATGCTGAAAGAATTAGTAATAAAAAGAATTCATTCAACGATTGTTGCAGTCATGGAAAAGTGAAATTGGATCCATTACCAGCCACTCCAGAAGTGATAGAACAGCTTCTAACTGGAAATCATGAAAAATCTAGACACTTTCTAACAAATAGTCGAGGAATGAACAGCAGGCATTTTGTGTCATTTTTCCGTATTTGGTCACTAATGTACGATTTTCCAAGACACACCTAGGCCCATCGTTTGACCCATATTGCCTTCTCCCATCACAATGTTATAGACGTTCCAGACTTTACTAGCTACTAGTAACAGACTTCAGTACTAGTGAGTGGAAAAATCCGATTATGTAGTGTGCTTTACGGGCACACCGGGTACTTGGTCGTTTCTCACCTAATGATAAACTCACGCGGGAAGCCACTTGAAGGCGACCCGACGAGACCATATCTCCCGTCCGCTATCGTTATCCTCCCGACGGTCCAGCGCGCCAATCAAGAGGGTACGACATTCGAAGCAACCTCAGGCCACCTGTGATTGAGGCAAGCGCCTGGGTCTGAGCACTACAAACGCCTGATCCCCT